>CAUYRT010055202.1:0-49415 GCA_963574885.1 Lepilemur ruficaudatus | reverse complement strand
TTCTCTAGAAATATTTGTTGACTAGATCAAATTACCCATGTTGGGTAATTTCCCCTTTTATTTACTTTTATGTTAGGTAAGCTCACCTATCCATTCATACATGAGAGAACTGACTCAGTTACTTGATGATTTAATGCACTTACTCTTATTTACTATAGCTTCAGTTTCTAGAGGCGTTTCTGTGTACCGTTCAGCACCCTGAACTTGATCCTTGCTAAAGGCTCCCATGGGACTCCTCCACGGGTATCAGCCATGTTTTTGAGAGACCTCAGAGTCGGGGCATAACATTTATTCTTTCTCTTCTTTCCAGAATACGTAAATGAATGCTTGTCTCTGAAATTTGCACATTGAAGCCATGTTCCACCCCCTGCTGTTGATTGTGGTCTTTTTTTAATAGCTTACAATCTTTGCTAAAATTTTTCCTCATGTATGTGATTATGTGTATATTCTTTTTTAGTAAAAAGCTATTTAAACATAATCCCTATGTTATTGTAAATGTAGCAATATTTTGTATGATTGGATTTTTAGGGGCAAGAGGGTAGAGATGTTTGTTATTTTTCTTTCTGTCATTTTCTCTGAAACATCTGTTAGATGACAGATTGAGGGTTTTTAGTGTAAGACCCAATAACTCCTGAATATTCTTTTTTGTAAGTATACTATAGCTAAGTCTTTGCCAATTGACATTTTACATTTGCAGATTAAAGGAAATGCACAGATGTTTTAAAAATGAATCTAAAAACCTTAGTTATTTATCTCTCAGTGCAACAGCTTAATTTGTTCCATTTATAAGACTTTATGGGGCAATGAATAACATTGTTATAATCAGCTTGTTATATTAACCGTAACTCTTATTTTAATTTTATTTAACATCTCAAATTATTTTTTATTTTTGCTGTTTATTCTTTGGGGGTTTTGCTATATTTTTAACTTGTGGATTTAGCCACGTACTAGATAATAGTCTGTTCCTTTAACAAAAGTTTTCACGTGTTTCAGATTTTAAATTTAATACTTTGAAATAAATTGATAGGGCTTGAAATTTAAACAATGGCATTGTTTACAGCAGTTAACTAACACGTGGGTGTGCAGAGCCCTCACCTTGCAGTGTGGGATATAGTCAGCCTCTTCACTCAAGCACCTTGCCGGAAAACAGGAGCCACGGCAGCCGAACATGTAATCATGTGAAATCTGCACGTGGAAAACAGTAATTATAAAATGAGTTTGGGGGAACGAGAGGAGAGAGTAGTGACGTTTGGATAGGTGTGTTTATGTTGCCTAGAGCTTTTTGGAGAATAATGGAAAAACGTTTTTGAAAAATCTCTGCTATGTCAAGCTGGACCTCCCCCCTATTCCGCCCCTGATGATTCACATCATTACAGCATTTAAAGATTAAATGGTTTATTATTGGGACTTTCAATACCTACAGATGCATAATATTGTAGCCTGCAGATCATGGCAGGAAATGTCCATTTTTCTTTCTAGTGTTAAAAGAATGGTTGATGTCTTGAGCATTTTTGAACAGCTGGTTGAGTTTGACTCAGATGTGTCTGATAAGGCTAAGTTTAGTGAACTGAGAGAATTCTGAGACAACTTAGAGGTTTAAAAATCAATGTGTCATGTTCTGGTAGCCTTGGGCTTACAAGGTTAACTTTTATTGAGCCTTAGCTGTGTGCTAGGTATTGTGCTAAGTACTTTTCTTGTATCATCTCACTTAATCTTTCCCAAATCCCTATGAAAAATACTAATTTAATTATCCCCATTTCACAGATGAGAAAAGTAAGGGTTATAGAAGTGAACTAATTTGCTCAAGATTGCACATCAAGAAGTTAGAAATATGACACCAACCAGATCTGATTTTGAGGTTTCCACTTTCCATTCTTAAAACACTATGTCTCTCCTCTCTGGCTACAATTACAAATTTGTCATATAACTGCCATGGAAGTGATTTCAATGATAAGGTGAAAATGATATTAAAGCATCAGCTTCATTCTTTCAGATATTCAAGGATTGTTTTGCATAGCTCCTGTCTGTGTTCCCTTAGGCCTGGGCAACAGGCCTGCTCTGGCCCTCCTCCTCCAATTGTACCTTCCCCTGGGGGAGGAGTCTGAGGGGCTAAGGGCCTCAGACTCCTCCCCCTACCTGGTACCTACCTGGAGCCTGTGCCTGGCATTCCAGAGTCCACTCTGGGTACCCACAGGCCTGTGTCCTCCCTGCCTAAAATGACCCTGAGTTGTCTTCCAGGGTCTACGTGGGATTTTTCACCAGTTCCATGCTCCTGGGCTCAAACTGTGCATACCCCTAGGCCTAGGGTTGCTGAGGGGCACCTGTTTGTGGGATTATAGACCAGGCGTCTGCAAACTACTGCCCATGGACCAAATCTAACTACCACCTAATTGTTTCAGGCATATAATTTTATTGGAACACAGCCATGCCTATTTGCTTGCAAATTTTCTGTGGCTGCTTTGGGGCTGAAATGGTAGAACTGAGTAGGTGTGACAGAGGCCAAATAGCTTACAAAACCTAAAATATGTACTGTTTGGCCTTTTATAGAAGAAATTTGCTGACCCCTGATACAGCTGGCACTGGCTCAGCGTGCACGCTGCAGAGTCCATGTGTGTGAGGCCCCTGCGTGTGGGTGAGCCAGAGCTGTTAGCTGGGGCAGGCCTTCCTCTTCCACCGTGTTTTGTCTGGAATTCTGAGGAGTCTATGAATTCTAAGTGCAAACTTGAAACCTTACCTTTCCTACCTCTGTATTTGTCAGGAAGGAGGATAGAACATATTAATATTTTATTTACCAGTTTATTAGCTTGATTTATATGTTTAAAATGTGGAGACATATGGTACCCGGACTTCCATTTGTACTCTTGACCTGGGCTCTGCAAGTGTTAGCACGAATGTTACAACCTGGGGTGCCGTAGGGATTTATATTAGAAGGGAAGAGAGACCCCCAACAAGTAACTGCACATATTAACACGAAATTATGAAGTGTGGAAATGCTTTTGGGTCATATATGGATTATTGGACATGAGACGGGCTTTCGAATGCTGATAATGCTCTAAGTCTTGGTCTAGGTGGTAACATAGGTGTGCTCACTTTGTAAAAATTAATCAGTGCAATTAAGGTAAACCTTAATATATATGTTATACTTTAATAAAAGTTTATAAAAATAAGTAAAATAAGAATAAATATATTAAAAGAGGAAAAATAACCCTTGTTCCCAGGTTCATTTTTCTAAATTAAACCCAAATGCTGAGATCTACCTGCTAGATGGAAGATCCGGTCTCCCACCGGAGAGCTTCCCACCTCCCCCCCTTCCCCGCCTCTCCTCTCACTCCTCCCTCCTGTCCCGCTCCCCACTTCTCCAGACTCAGGCTGCCCCAACGTGAAGGGGATGTATGGATATAAATTCCACACCCAAATCTGGTCGGTCCCATCAGTCCGCCATGTGATTGCATCTTGCTGCCACAAGGTGCCGCTGTTGAGGCTGCGCTTTCTCTCTCAGACTGAAAGATGCTGGCGCCCTCTGTGGTCCCCACTCTGTGCTCCTGCGCGGGAAGACCAGCCCAGGCCCCCAGTGGCCAAGCTTGGACAGGAGTGAGCCATGTGTGGTGCAGCAGATGCTATCGGTGCCACACCCACATCTCCTCGGCTCTCGTGACCTGTGTGGGACCACGAGGGCTTTCTCTTGGCCTCAGGGAGCGCAGGCTGGAAGTGCCAGGGAGCAATCTTCAGCCCCCGATGCAGAGTTCCTTGCCTTTCCCCAGGTGTGACTACGAGGCTGGTTCTCCACTGTCTCTGAGAGCTCTTTCCAGTTGCCCACAGCAGAAAGCGTCTTGAAAATACGCCCTCTAGTGACTTCCTTCACTTCCTTGTTTTAGTGCCAAATTGTCTTCTCAATACTTCTGGGATGACCTTGTAAATGAACCACCTGCACCCAAATCCTTGTCGCAGCTCCTGCCAGTGGGAACCCTACCCAGGACTGACAGACTTCTTCGAGAGCTACAGCCCTGTGCTCAGGATTGTGCCCCACTGCACGGGCTCCATGCAGCATGCTGGGCTCTCCAGAAGCTCCCAGCCTTCCTCACATGCTTTGTCCATAGGGGCTTCTCCATGGCGACTGAGTCACTTGTCTTGAATCCCAGTCACTAGCCTGGACTCCCTCTTATCTTAAAGTAATTATTTTATTTCTGGGAACTCTAGGCCTTGTTGCACCCATGTTCATTCCTTCTCATAGATCTTACTACTATGAATTCTGGGCATCAGTGACTTCCCTCTCTGAAGGCCACAGGATCCTTGTGCATAAAGATTCCTCTTCTCCAGGGTTTCACATTCTGCAAACCAGGGGTGTGAGGAGAGGCAGCCTTGATTGGGTTATGAAAGGTTTCCTTACGCCTTCACTGGAGGAACTAGGCTACCTGGTCCCCTACTTTAGTCTAATCAGCAGGGCCACTCAGATGACCCTTGGCTGGGAAGATGAAGTCACCTTCCCATATAAAAAGAAAAGAGAGGCTGGCCATGGTCCTAGCACTCTGGGAGGCTGAGGCAGGTGGATCATTTGAGCTAAGGAGTTCAAGACCAGCATGAGCAAGAGTGAGACCCTGTCTCTACTAAAAATAGGAAGAAATTAGCTGGACAACTAAAAAAATATATATATATGAAGAAAAATTAGCCTGGCATGGTGGTGCATGCCTGTAGTCCCAGCTACTCGGGAGGCTGAGGCAGGAGGATTGCTTGAGCCCAGGAGTTTGAAGTTGCTGTGAGCTAGGCTGACGCCACGGCACTCTAGCCCGGGCAACAGAGTGAGACTCTGACTCAAAGAAAGAAAAAGGAAAAAAGATACCATGCCTTTTATACCATGATAATAAAAAGCATTATTCTTTGAGAGAATGTAACTGAGAGACCTGATTTGGATGGGATAGACCTTAGCAAATAGAGGGTTTGCTATTGATGCTGTGATGTAAATGATGGAACAGAAAATAACAGAAATTAGTTCTGCAAAGCAAACAGCACATGTGAAGGCTCTGAGATGAGAAGAGACTTGATGCATTTGAGCAGCAGGAAGAAGACCTGGTCAGAGTTGGTGGAGGAGAGGGTAGCAAGATAGGAGGAGGGACTGTTGGCAATGGCCAGATCCTGCAGGGCCTCAGGCCACAGGAGGGATTTTGGTCTTGTCCACAGAGCATTGGGTAGTTTCAAAAGGCCTTAAATGGGAGATATTTTGTGATCATAATTGTATCTTAAAACAGTTTGGTTGATGTTTTGGAAATAGAGTAGAGGATGATAAGAAGAAGGGAGAGATACTGGGCAGTGGCTCATGCCTGTGATCCTAGCACTTTGGGAGGCTGAGGTGAGAAGGATTACTTAAGGCCAGGAGTTTGAGACCAGGCTGGGCAACATAGCAAGACCCTGTCTCTACAAAAAATAAAAAAAATTAGCTGGGTATGGTGGCATGTGCCTGTAGTCCTAGCTACTTGGGAAAATGAGGCATAAAGATCACTTGAGCCCAGAAGTTTGAGGCTGCAGTGTGCTATGATTGTACCATTACACTCCAGCCTGGGTGACAGAGGGAGACCCTGTCTCAAAAAAAAGGGGGGTGTTGGAGATACTTTAGGAGATATGAGATAGTTTAAGAGTCATGTTGGCACAATAGGGTGGTGATGATAGAAACGGAAACAAGGGAAAAGATTCAAGAGAGATTTTGGAGATAGAATTAATAAGATTTGTTAATGGACTTGAAGTGTGTGGTGAGGGAGAATGAATTACTTAAGATCTTTTATGTGAGTAGAAGTGGTAAAAAATGTAAATGCCTAAGACATCTGCACTCGAATGTTTATAGCAGCACAATTCACAATTGCAAAGATGTGGAAACAACCCAAGTGCCCATCAATACATAAGGATTAATAAAATGTGGTATATGTATACCCTGGAGTACTACTCAGCCACAAAGAAACAATGGTGATCTAGCACCTCTTGTATTATCCTGGATGGAGCTGAAACCCATTGTTCTAAGTGAAGTTATCACAAGATTGGAAAAACAAGCACCACATATACTCACCATCAGATTGGTACTAATTGATCAACACTTAAGTGCGTATATGGAAGTAACATTCATTGGTTGTCAGGTAGGTGGGAGGGAGGAGGAAGGCATGGGTAAATGCACACCTAATGGGTGCGGTGTGCACTGTCTGGGATGGGCATGCTTATAGCTCCGACTCGGGTGGTGCAAATGCAATATATGTAAACTAAACATTTGGATCCCTGTAAAATTTTATAATTAAAAAAAATTTAAATGCCTATGGGGCAAGCATGGAAAAAGGAAATCAGATTGACTATAAGGTAATAGGGCGTAGAAGGGACTATGGCAAACTGGAGGGTGCCACTGGTTGACTCCAGCCAGTTGTTGCCATTTAGGAAAGTGACCCTAAATGTTGTCAGATATTCAGATTTTTCATGAAAAGTCCGAATCTGGATTTTAATGCAAAATGTCTGTTTCTTTCTATGTTGGCAACTAGATCAAAAATTCTAAATCACACTGCTGGCTGTATACAACACATCTGGCTCCTGGGCAGCCGCTTCTTGCTTGAGATCTCTTCTCCATCATGTCTTCCTCTAGAAAGGGTTTTAGAACTAAATGCAGTCTGTGATAAAGAATTTTTAAGAAGTTAAAGATGCTGATCAAAAAAAGAAAAGTATATTTTAAGTTAGCTAAATCTTGGGAGATACTGATGATCTCAGCTCACACGGTCTGTCAGCAGGGCTCAGGTGATGGGCTGAGGCTGAGATCTGTGGAAATAAACTTAACCTAATTTAGAGCAGATAGCAGGAAGTGTTTTTGTCTTAAAATAGACCATTCCAGACCATGATAGTCTGAGATACTTGAGGTAAATGGGAATCAAGGATCTCCCTAGCTTTTTCCCCTCTGAGCTGATGGTTCAAGAGCCCTTAAACCTTTCAAGAGAGTGAGTGGATTTATGCATATTTCATTTATGAATGCATATATAATTAGAAAAAGTGTTCTTATAGGTTCATAAAGTTATCCTGTTTTATTTTGTTTGAGCCTTAAACAAAACTTACTTTTGGACTTAAGTTTTATTCATGAAGTTTTTATTTTTATTTTTAAATTTATTTTTATTTTTTTGGAAAGATTGTCCTACTCTAATGACTGGGCTAGAGTGCAGTGGCTTCATCATCACTCACTGCAAAAAATCCTGGGCCATGAGGTATTTTTAAAGTGAAGGGTATTGCACAACTAATTTCTTTGGTGTCATAATTGTTTTATGTCAGTGACATTTGTCTGTTTCTGTGAACAGTTTGAACTAATCATTTATCCTTCTTAGGGTTGCACATCACAAATATGTAAGAATGGCAGGTATTTTTAAGTGTTTGTAAGAAATCCAATGACTGAGCCTATCTTGGCTTCATAGTAGTATTTAAAACAATACAGTTTTAACTGCTACCTTATTTCCTATAATGCATTTATAGGTGGGTACAAAAGCTTAGAAATGGTTTAATGACTTAAAGTTGGGAGTGGGAGATAGAAGACATCATGACCTTAGGCATTGCTGAATAAAGGTGATCTTTTTGCTCTTTTTCAGAGATTCATTGTATAGAATTAAAAAAAAATCAGGGTAGACGAGAAAGTAGGAGACAACAACCAAAAAAAGCCTGAGTGTCAAAACAAGTACCTTAAAATGTATCAGGGAACTTAAATACAGCTGGGCGGGGGAGGGGGTGCGTGTTTGTGAGCGACTCAGTAGAACAAGGAGGAATTATGAGGCTGGGGAACTGACAGCCCTGGGCCCTGCCTCTGCCTTGCCTTGCTAACTGGGTCTTCATCTTTTCTATGAAACTGACATCCCTCTATGTGCTGCAGCCTTGCCGGTGAAATGCTTCCGGGAAACCATCCCTGCTCTTTATAAATTTGGTGGAAGAAACTAATTCCGAAATAAAGTGTTGGGCCTAGGTTTCTAATTAAAAGCTTCGGTTAAGAAGCAGATATAGGCTGCGTGTGGTGGCTCGTGCCTGTAATCCCAGCACTTTGGGAGGATCGCTTGAGGCCAGGAGCCCGAGACCAGCCTGGGCAATGTGGTGAGACCCCCATCTCCACAAAAAATTTAAAAATTAGCTGGGCATGGTGGCACCTGCCTGTAGGCCCAGGCTAAGATGGGAGGATCACTTGAGCCCAGGAGTTTGAGGCTGCAGTGCCTCTGCACTCCAGCCTGGGTGGCAGAATGTGACCTGTCTTGAAAAAAGAAAGAAAGAAAAAAAGCAGATGTATGGTAGTGAAGAAATTATTCTATTACCATTTTAATGATCTCTGAGTTTCCTATTTGATTTGATAAATTCTGTGGAATTGTACATAATATCTCTTATCTGGTGTGATCTTGATGGTATGAGCATCGACGTGTTTCCTTAGCTTCTTAGCACAGCTTGCTGATGGCTGACTTGTGTTCCTTTTGACATTCTGACATCTTTATTGAAGTTTGACAAATAGACACAGAATTATTAAATATATTTATTTCTTGGTCTAGTAGGGCCAAAACTTCAACCAGTCATTGTTTTGATCTTCTGTATTTCCCTGTTAGAGGTCAATTCTGATTCATTTGGGTCAATTTCATGTCCCTCCCCTTAAAGCAGTGCCTAGTTCCTATAACCATCTTCCTCTCAAACCCTGTTAGATCTGAGATGAAGAAAGTTCTATCTGAGAAAGGCCAGTCTAGGAAGTAAACTTCCAATAGTCAGAAACTGTGTTTATCCCTAGCATTTAACACTGGGAATTAAGCTAATGCATAAAAAATATTGTATGAGTAAATCCAAATGTTCAGTGAAATGTTTTTAGGTATTCTGAAGGGAAAAAGGTTCTCTTGTCAAATAAAGTTGAGAAAAGTTGCGTTCTATACTCAATTTTGGGATAGTCACCATACATATCCTGAAGTCTCTGAGATATCTTGGTCTAAAATGAAAATCCCATTAGCTTGTTTATCTGAACATTTGCCAGACTGTTCAGAAACTTTCTTAAGCAAAGCTGGAGTAGCACAATATTGGTACTTAATAAATTCGTCTTAAGGTGTATTTACTGAATATACAGGTCTAAAATCCTGAGTTTGGTTATTTAGGGATTTTTAGTAGCCTCAAGAGGAGATAGTGGCTTCCAGCATATGCTAACACTAAAGAGTAGAGACCATGGAGGAAAAATAGTCAAGAATAAGTAAGGATGTGGATGTAAATTGTTTCATTTTGACCCTGTAATTCTCTTTCTAGAATTTTATCCTAGGGAAGTAAAGAGCTTTATCAATCAGAGCAGTAAAAATCTGTATGAATCAAAATGTTACAAAGCTTTGTCAATCACAATATTAATTATGATATTTCTATTTTATTTTATTGTTTTGTTTTATTCTTCATCCTCCCCAGTAATCCTTTATGATATTTCTATTTTAAAAATAAGTAACCTGAGTGTCCCATAATAGGTGATTGTTTAAATAAATGATTGGATAACCATTTAATGACGCATTAAGTGACTGTTTTCAGTTGTTTTGCTGTGTAACAAAAATCTGTAAAACTCAGGGTGCTTCCAACAATAATTTATTATTTCCCACCATTCTGTGGGTTGGCTGGTGGTCCTTCTTTCTGTTCCATAGAGTATTGTCTGTCACTCATGCAGCTGATTTCAGATGGCAGTGGGCCTAGCCTGGGAGGTCTAAAGTGGCTTGTCTCACTGGTCTGGTGTCTCCGTGCTGGCTGTTGGCTGGGGTACTTTGGTTCTCCTTCAGGTGACCTCTCTCTCCAGGTGGTGTCTTATCTTCCAGGGCCTTTCTGTGTGGCTTCTTTTTCCAGCAGGATAGCGTGGACTTCCTTATATCATCACGGCTGGGTTTTAAGAGAGCAAAACCAGAAACTGCCAGGCCTCTTGAGGGCTTGGCCCAGAGCTGGGACATTGTCACTTCTGCTGCATTTGTTGGTTTAAGCAGGTCACAGGACCAGTCTGGATTCTAAGAGAAGGGAAATAGAATCCATTTCTTTTTTTTTTTTTTTGATGTGTATGATTTTTATGTCAATTAAAATTAATTTATTTAAAAAAGAAATGAGACCTATATTATGCATAATTTTTTTTAAATTTCAGCATATTATGGGGGTACAAATGTTAAGGTTATGTATATTGCCCTTGCCCCCACTTCCCCCTCGTAGAATCCATTTCTTGATGGAAGGAAAGACAAATGTTACTGGAAGGGGAAGAATTTTGATGGCCATCTTTGGACACTCATGGTTGCCATTAAAATCATGTTTCATAAAAATATTTTAGGGCATTTATGGTAAATGGAAAAAGGAGATGATGTTAAGAATAAGACATCGAGGAAAAAAGTAGGGTATAAGAGTTTGTATAGAATATAATACTTTGTCTAAAATTGTATATATGTGCACACAGTCTTAAAAGGAATTGGAAGCAACATCAACTTGTTAACAGGTTGTCTGTAAGTGACAGGATCAAGTGTTTTCATTTTCTTCTTTATGCCCTAAATTTTCTATAATCTATTAGCTGTTTTAACAATTAAGAAAAGTATTAGGCCAATTAGAAAGTCTTGACAAATTTCAAAGATTAGAAAACATATGTGTTATACTTTATAATCCCAATGCTATAAAATTAGAACTACAACATTTTACCCCAAAATTTCTCTTCACTTTGACATTTAAATATATTCTTCTGAATAATTCCTGGGATAGAAAAAAATTTCAAAAGAAAAATAGGAAGCTATTTATACAAATGACAAGAGTCATTTTATACAGATGATACTGGGATATGCAGCCATGTGTATAATGTTATATGCATTCATTAGAAAATGTGATTGAAGATAAATGAATATTCAATGCAAAAAAGCAAAAAATAACTAAACACAAAGGAAGCAGAAATTATTATTAAAGATAAAGAAATGCCAATGAAGTGGAAAGCAGAATGTAGTAAAATGTTTCAATAAAACCAAAAGGTATGTCACTGAAACACTAAGAAAATAGAGAAACATTTGTCATATTGTCATTAAGAGAAGTAGAAAAATACAAACAACCTTAGAAATGAGATGGGTAAATAACTGGAGGTGATTTTTAAATTAAGGAAAAGTTATACAAAGCAGTACCAATAAAACTGAAAAATCTAGATGGGAAAGACTGTTTATGAAGAAAGGTTTTAATGATAATTGACACAAAGTAGGTATCAAACCCAAATCGATCAGTAAACATGGTAAAAAATGAAAAGATAACCAACAGCCAAGTCCATTCAGTTTTATAGGTGTGTTCTATCTAACATTTCAGGAATAGGGAAGCCTCATATTACGCTAACTGTTCCAGAATGTATGAGAAATGTAGAGCTTCTCAATCTATTCTATGGCGCTAACATAAATCTGATACTAAGCCTAGGAAAGGAGAACTTAAGGAAACTGTGGCCCAGTGTCAATATATACTGCTTTTTAAATAAGGAAACATTATTTCAAATCAGATGATATATCTATGTATGTTGTGTGTGTGTTGCATGTGTGTGTTTCCAGAAGGAACAAATTAACCTTTTGTTTCTTGGTTGTTGCAGTTCTCCAAAGCCTTGGCCAGCTGCACTGGTAAAACGGCTGAGGATTAAATCTGTGTGGATATAAATTTTATGGCATTCAGGATAGGGACCTCAAACCTAGCCAGAGACTTCAGAAATGTCTGTGTCTAGACACAAGGGGCGCAGACAGGGGAGGACAAGTTAGATTTAATCACTTCTTCTAGGAAGAAACTCTGTAAGTGGTGGCCCAACTAGGACCTAGATACATAGATTCTAAGCACAGAAAGGATAACAAATTCATTTAACCATCAGAACTATAGAAAGAAAACAAAAAATGTTTTCTTATGACAAAAGTATATATTGTTATAGAAAATTTAGAGCATGCAAATAAACAAAAGGAAGAATATGAAAACCTCTTGGAATCCTACCACTGGCACCATTTTGATGTGCGTCGTTCCAGTCTTCTCTGCTAGTGATTGTATATGAATGTGTGTATGTGTTTATAAAAGTGTGAGCAAATCACAAAAATGTTTTATGATCTGCCTCCCCCCACCAGTATGTCATGAACATTTTTCCATCTTATTAAATATTTGTATAACACTAGTCCATTGTCTGTCACTGATCATTTATGTTGAAATTGTTGACTTGCACTTTTTTTGCAAAACAAATTATTCATGCAAAAATCCTGATACAAAATGATTTTTTATGTATTTCCAAGGAAAACAAAATTAAGCCCTGAGCAACATAATCATTTAAAATGTAGTTCTTCAGTTAGAAACAGGTGTATAATTTTTAAGGCCTTTTTAGGGAAAGGGGAAGGCTTTATGGAAAACATTTTTTTCATAGTATATGTGAGGACTCCTTAGGGTATAAGTGACACAAATTCTAAGTAGTATTGAATGCAGCAAAAAGGAAATTTGTGGATGAATGTATGTTATCCATTGCTCAGGCAATACAGTGAAGCAACCAACCACAAACATCCATGATGTACTAAGAAGCACACATTTAGTCCATGAGCACCGTCAGTTGCTCAGCTGATCTCAGCTGTGCTTGCTCATGCAAGAGGTGGGCAGCTGCTGATCAGCTGGGGCAGCTCTGCTGATCTTGGCTGGGCTGGTTCACACATCTTGGGGTTGGTTGGCTGTTGGCTGGGACAGCTTGGCTCTGTTTTATATTTCTCATCTTCTGTCAGGCTAGATGGGGCATGTTCTAATTGCTATGGTAGAAGAAAATGAGCAAGAGAGTAAACACACAAGTGCTACTTCAGGCCTCTGCTTGCTCCACATTTTTTATTATCTTATTGGTCAAAGCAAGTCACATGGCTGAACCTAGCATCATGTTGGGAGGGCACTGCCAAAAACATAGATAATGAAGGGGCAAAGAACTGGGGCCATTAATGCAATCAGTCTACCTGGCATATATAACTAAAATGGCCTGGGGACGGATGTTGCTTCAGTGACTGCTAGATCTGGAGTGTCAAGTGTGTCGCCGGGCTTGGTTTCACACTCTTCAGGGTTTAGCTCTGCTTTCCTTTGCACTAGCTTCTCTCTCAGGGATGTCCTTTCCACATGGTAGTACTCAGAGATCCCCCTTGAAAACAGTAATTCCAGCTGAAAAAGAACTTATCTTTCCCAGTTGTTCCAGATAAAGGCATGGTATGGAGTCTTTTTGAACCAATGTGGGTCACATGCCCATCCTTAGCTACCATGTCTGGAGATGGAATATGATGATCGGGCAGGCTTGGCTCATGTTCTCACCCTGACGCTGTCCAGGATGGAGGGGAGGGAGTCAGCCTTACCTAAGCCTTGTAGACTGTGAGTAGGGGGTGGGTAAAAATTCCTCCAAGGAAAAAAGAGAAAGTGCTGCCAGAAAGTGTGTGAGGGGTGGGTGGAGGGGTGGGGGAGGGATAAATGATGGGCAGATGAAAATAAAAGATGCCCCTGTCTACTGCTATTACTGCATTTATCTCACTGAGACATTACCAACAAAAATGATTCATTGCCTGTTTTGTGCTAGGCACAAATCTTATAATATTATGAGTTAAGTGGTATTAACTGCATTTTATTGATTGGAGAGTGGAAGCTCATAACAATTAAATAATTTGCCTAAGGCCACTCGCCTTGTTAGTGTGAGCGTGGAGATCTGAACCTCAGTTTGCCCCTTTCCAGAATCTGTTCTCTTATTGTAAAGCTGAAGAAAATGAAAGTACACTAAAGACCTTTAGGAGAAATAACCAGAGGCCATAATGGCCCATTAAGGCCATTTGGGTCCTAATTAATCACAACCCCATAGCCCCAGCTATATAAAATCTGCATTAATATACTTAAGTAACACTAACGGGGAGCTTCTACTACTTTTCTGTAGGAGTTATGGGACCAGGAACTCTAACATGATGTGCTGCTCCCTTGTGCCATTTCTATACAGGTGTGAAGTGGTTAATATGAATATTAAGGTCAACCAAAATGGAAAAGAATTCTCAAAAGGCCAGCCTGAAAGAGTGTGTGAAAGGGGAAAGAGACAGGACTGTTGTTTCTCTGGTGGTAGCATTGAGGATCTGGCTATATATATAGGCATCCCATTGGTTGAGACACCTCTTTTTCTTCTAGCCCCAGGATGGCCAATAGTTGCAATTCATGTGTCAATGCCAGTTGATTGGGGGTAAAACATCCAGAATGTTGTGTTGAGAAGAGTTCTGAACCTAGTGGAAAAGAAGACTGGATGGGTTAGTGATGTCTGTAATGGGTACAGGAGGGGAAGGTAACAACATGCTAGCCAAATATTTGACATCGTAGGAAGCAGCAGCTTTTCAGAGTCACTGTCAAGCCACACGAATATGGGGGCCATGCCCCTAAGTGTGGATTATTTTATAGCTAAGGTCTCCATGATGGAGAATTCCATGGTGACTTTTCTGGAGGTCCTAACTCTAACTTAGTGCAAACCAAAATGGAGGGCTTCATTTTCAAAAGGAAAAGAGCTGTTTTTTAGCTCTGGGAAATTTTGATCTTGCTTGGGGCCAGGGCAGGGAGAATTTGTAAAAAGTTCACATGTAGTAAGTAAAATTTTGGGGTCATTTTTCTTTTTAAATGAATATGATAGGTGTGACTCTATTAATCATCTATCTTTTGTTCATTTATCATTATTATTTATCTATATGTTTTAAAATATAATGCAGTTATAGTCAGATTTCTAAAGAAATTTATTTTTAATTATCCTTTTTTTCATTTTGCAGATCTCTGGAGTTATTTTCTGGTATAGACTGTGAAGACAATGCAGTGAAAATCCTGGACAAGTGTGAAAATATTAGCTGAAACCCCAACTTAGTATAGCATTTCTTCTCTTCTGTAGTACCTCATAATACAAGAAAAATGTATGGAAGTGCAAGAACAATCACCAATCTGGAAGGTAGCCCTTCTAGATCTCCTCGTTTGCCAAGGTCTCCTCGCTTGGGCCACCGAAGAACAAGTAGTGGGGGAGGTGGAGGAACAGGCAAGACTCTGTCTATGGAGAACATCCAGTCCCTCAATGCAGCCTATGCTACGTCTGGACCCATGTATCTGAGTGATCATGAAGGGGTGGCTTCAACAACTTACCCAAAGGGCACCATGACTCTGGGAAGGGCTACCAATCGAGCTGTGTATGGAGGCCGGGTCACAGCCATGGGGAGTAGTCCCAATATTGCTTCCGCTGGACTTTCCCACACAGATGTCCTTTCATACACAGATCAGCATGGTGGTCTGACCAGCGCGTCCCATCATCACCACCACCAGGTCCCCTCCATGTTGAGGCAGGTAAGAGACAGCACGATGTTAGATCTTCAAGCCCAGCTCAAGGAACTCCAGAGAGAGAACGACCTGCTCCGGAAAGAGCTAGACATCAAGGACAGCAAGTTGGGGTCTTCCATGAACAGTATCAAGACTTTCTGGAGTCCTGAGCTTAAGAAGGAGAGAGTTTTGAGGAAAGAAGAGGCAGCACGGATGTCTGTCCTCAAGGAGCAGATGAGGGTTTCCCATGAAGAAAATCAGGTAGGTTATGACTTGTCTCAGTGTTTTACCACCTTGGCTTCTCACTGAGTAGTTGATTCTTTGCAGATGGTACCATGACCTGTGCAGAAGAAAGTTTAGCATCATCAAGAGGTTATGGCTTGGTATGTTTGACCTGGACACTACAAGAGAGCATAGGAAATGTGAGGTTCAACTTGTGATTTCCTTATTTTTGAATAACCCTTACACACGGTTGCAGAAGTGGGGGAGGATCACCCCTCATTGCCTAACTGTTGTACTTGTTTAATTTTGTTTTCTCTTTCAGCAACAACAACAGCAGTTCAGATGTACCTCCCTCTGAATAGAAGAGGAAAATGTTAATTTCTGCAAGAGTAGACACTTTCATGTCAACATTTAAAGGGCCACATTTGATTGGTGAATTGATTTTTTTTTTATTTTGGAAGCACCAGCACCATTATTTTTCCTAGAGTGAATGGAATTTGTTCTCTAAGTAGCAAACCAAAAAATATTAAATGGGATTGGATAGAATGGGTTTCGTATCATGTTAGAAAAACACAATAAATTTTAAGTTGGTCTTTCTGTCTTTATCCATTTAATATTAATTATCTGCTATGTGCAAGGTACCTTCTTACTCTTCTTTGATCTATCCTCCATGTCATAGCAAGAATAGTTTCCCAGTGTTTACCTGCAGTTATGCCATTTCTTTGCTTTATAGCCCTCAGTAATTACTCATTGCCTCTGGAATAAAGTCTACCTTCCCGACTGATCCCATAGCACCTTCTCCTGGAAGGCCTGGGCCAACCTTTCCAGCCTTGTCTTGGCCCACCTCCCTCCACTCCTGTGCTGTCTGCACCACCACTTGGTAATTCCTGCACACACCCAAGGTTTCCTGCCTCCATACTTTTGCTCTTGCTGTTCCCTTCCACTGGTGGCCTTCTCAACATACCTTCTTCCTGCTGCTCCCCTTTCAGTCCTAGCTAGTCTCTGTTTTCAAATCCTACCTATTCTATTAGGCTCCTTTTATGTGCTGCTATTTTCATAAGGGCTTTGGAGTCAGACATTCTTGGGTTTAAATCCTCACTTCACCTCTTATTGGTGGCGAGGGAAGTGCTAAGAGATGGGGCGTAGAGCGTATGATGCCATTTGGCTCAAAAATTCCCAGATAACATTTAACTTTCTGTAAGAATTTGAAATAACTCTTACTTGGCTGAACTAGTGATTCTCCAGTAATTGGTCTGGATCTTGGCCTAATGAAACGCTCTGCCTTTCTTGGGGTCATCTGCTGACCCTCCTTTCTGTTTCCCTGGCCACCACTCCTTTGGAGTCTAAAGCGCCCGCGGAAACATTTGTGACCCATATGAAAATCTGCCCTTTGTTCTCCTTTGGTGTGTGGAAAGCAGTCACCTTATCCCTCTGATTATCTGACAGAGCCATTGCTGGTTTTCAAATGTGGAAATGAGATTTTTTAGTTGGAACAGAAAGCTTTGTTCTTCATTCCTGAATCAAATTAGCACTCTTCACTTTCATTTCTGCTTCTTTCTGACTTTGCTGGATCATGAAGTCTTTGTGAAACTGTTACTACAATATACATTTCCCCCCACTTTTGTACTGATTTTCTCTTCTTTTAGTTTTTTGAAAAATGATTAAAAGCAGTTTAGGAATGATGTTAAGTAGTGACAAAAAATGTGAAAGCTCTTCTCTAAACTGTCAGCTCCAAATGACTTTATCTCCTGCTTCTATCATTAAATTTACTTTTGAGCACAGACCCCAATGATACATGTGTATTTGTAAATTACATGATGTGCTACTGTATCAGTATGTTACATATCTTCTGTGACAGTCACAAAGAATTAAATATGATGAAATAAAGTAAAATAAATAATATGTTGAGGTAAATTTTAATGGCACACAAAATCTTTTTTGCTTTTAGTAAAAACATTTTAAACCACATGTCCACTTCATGAGTGTTTGTTCAGTTTAAACTGGTAATATCCATAATTCCAATTAATTGTCTCATGTTGCTGCAAGCCAGAAGTGAGTGAGCACTTGAGGATTCTCCCATTATCCCTTACTTGTTCTGGCCTCTACTATGATCACAGAATGCCTTGGGTATTGTAGGTGACATATGACTGTGTGACAGATGACCCAGTAAAAGCCCCAGTATTGATCTATATAATAAATATAAGTAAAATGTAAATATTTTCCTTTTTAGGTTAAAAAATATAAAATGAGGAAAAAGCATAGAGAGTTTGAAAAGTCAATTTACTTGCAATATGATGTGGTATTACAAAGTAAAGAATATAAAGATTGACAAAGAGCAAGTTTTTTAAAAAAATTGAAGTACTCTTCCACCCCACCCCCAAAAGTGTATCAGGGTCCCTTTTAGTGGTATATGAGTACCTGTTGGTCAGGATAAGATAGGTTCTGCTGCAGTAACTAACAAACCTCAAATCTCAGTGGCTTAACACAGCAGAGATTTATCTCTCATTCACTAATGTATGAAGTGGGTCTAGTGACTCTCCAGGGCAGGTCTTCTCCATGCAGTGACTCAGGATCCAGGCTTCCTGCATCTTGATGCATGGCTTCAAGAGTCACTACAGCAGGGGAAGAGAGTGACTAGAGATGGTATATTGGTTCTTGAGTCCTGAGACTGGAAGCGACATAATTGAAAGTGGCGAGAGGTGGAATCTTTTCCTCTATCCATGAAAGGTAGGAAAGACAGATATGGTAGATAACTACCAGTGGGACTTTTATGTTTGCCCAAAAGTGTAACTGGAGGAAATAAAATTTGGAGAGCAATCTAGACTTTGCTATTGCTATTGTTTCTATTATACTGCTGCTGCTACCTGTAGACATTGTTGAAGGCTTACTATTAATACATGCTAGGCATTGTGCTTAGTGTTTTGTGTACATCGTATTATTTAGTATTTGCATCAGTCATCTCTGGTAAGTTCTAGAATTTTTATCATTTTACAGATGAAACATAAATGTAGAGAGAATAAACAACTTGCCCAAGTTCACATAGTTGGTAAATGGCTGAGCTGGGTTTCAATGTGTTGGTCTATTTCCTGCCAAAGTCTAAGATGTTAACTTTATGGTCACTACATCCTTAAAGGATCACTGAGCTGTGAATAGAATTTTAGTATAATAGGAACATCATACTTCATATATGTTAGGTGAGAAAAATGACTAGTTTTGGCATGATGATTAAGAATGTGATTTAGTTTCATCAAACTTTTTCTTAATTAGGAAATTATTTCTTTTTCCTAGAAATGATTTTTGTGCTGTTTAGGATTTCCACTATTTACTGTTACTTAATTTCCTTTAGAGGAAAAATCATGGGAACTTTTTCTATATGGAAGAAAGGAACACAAAAGAGATAAGGGATGTATGAGTATGGTTTCTTATCCACCACAACCAGAGACCGCACCTATGAAGGTAATTCTTCTAGGGATATTTAGATAATTAGAATTTCACTAACCTAAATTCAGATGATCTAAAACAATTTGAATTATGTGAAGAGACATGAGAAGCAGGTCCACTATAGGGTAGGGGTGAGGAAACTCAAGTTCTATATGAAGTTCATAGTTCTGCAAATTTAATGCTAACTAAATTAAGCATAGACCTTTCCTTCTTACATGCAGTGTTGTAGAGGACACTCTCATCAATTTCTTTGTAGTAGATTTTGAAGTCCTCATGGGGAACTGAACCCAATTCCGGATCTAAGGGAGGATGTTGAGCTCCCTCCCTGTGTTATAGGAAGTGCAGGACTGTTTGGAACCTTGGGGCTAATGGGCAGGTGGCAATGACCCAATTTTTTATGTGCAGAGGGTTGAAAGTCAGGTTACTAGGTAGATATTCCACCACCTCCCCCATGCTCACTCCCTCCCCACAGCATCTCTGCAAGGCCCTACTTCTCAGCCACACAGATCTGCAAGAATATAAATATATTTGCTACTGCTAAGAGTTGCAGCACAGAAAGTTGGAATCCTGTGCTTGTTTGTATAAACCAGAATGCATGGATGCAGCGTTATCTTAGCGCTGTTGTCTGTGCTTTTGCTTAACGATATGCATTCTTGAATTGGGGGAGAATGAGGCCAAGGATTGTGGACAGATAATTCTTTGGAATGGCATGAACCCACAGCCCATGCTCTCAACATCATAGACTGATTTGGGGAGAAGTAAGGAAAAAATATTGAGAATGAGTGTTCTGTTGCTGCTTGAGGAAGCCCTCTTATTGTTTTTAATGGCCCATGGGTTTGGGATAGATGTTTTGGGGGGTGGGAGAGGAGATGGGAGAGTGGATACAATTACAGGGAAGTGACCCAATTTTCTCTGAGATTATAGATTTGTCTTTCCTTTATATCTTCATTCTACTATATTTACCTGCATGATGGAAAATAGAGAGAGAAAACATGGTAGAGAATATTTTCAGAAAGTTCATAAAAACTTACGTCTTGTGGTTTGGTGTATGCAAGTTATTGATTTTTCACATTTTTGAGTATTTTGTGCATTATTAACTTTGCATTTCTAATGGATTTTTTTTCCAAATTAGGTATACCTAAAGCAATTTTTAGACATTTTCCCAGCTTGTGCATGGCTAGCTAAGGCTCTGCATGAATATAAATAGCATCACACACTAGGAGATTGTACTAGATCTAATATTTACCCATCTTGTGTGTGCAGAAGTGGGACAAGGTCATTGGGAAATGTAACCCAAGAAGTGTAAGTAAACCTGTCTGGGGAATGTTGCGGCTTTTAAGCAATGGTTAAGTGATTATTTCTATTTCTGGCTTTACATGATACGAAAGAATCTACTCTAAATTTTAATATGAGTTTTTGATGGTTTTTAATCCAGGTTCAACATATGATTTATTGATTCTCATTCTGAGCATGAAACTTGAAAAGGTTGAGATGGATCACGTTTCTGTGTTTCCATAAAGGAAATTTTTAAAATTTTATTTGTATAACTGCAGGGCCATTTCAACAGGGGTCATTCAACTCTGTTATAAAATATGCATTTCATTGTGAATGTCCATATATGATGAGTTGTACCAGTTGGAAGTGAGTGAGAGAATTTATTCTATCCCCTGTTGGAAAGATGGCAAGGCAGCTACTCCGTGATGGGTTATATGCTGATGGTTAAGTGCAATTGCAGTCACCCTGAGTACTGTTTGTGGAATCAAGGGCCGAGTCCAGGAGTGTCAGGTCCCATCAGGTTTTTGTGTTGAACTCAGATGTATCTGCTACTCAGATAGACCTGTCTTATCCCTGTGCCTTCTTCCAGGCTTCCTACTACTGGAAGTCTGAGAAATCATGGATCCCTCAAAGCTGATATTTCCAAAGTGTGTCCAGACAAATGACACTTTTCAAAGGGAATTTTCTGGTCAGTTAAATTTAAGACATGGTGTACAGTGTATGGTTATCCTGGAAAGTCATAATGTATATGTTATGGGTTGAATTATATACCACCCAAAAAGATATGTTGCAGTACTGGGTGATTTAAACAACAGACGTTTATTGTCTCGCTGTTGGGCTAGAGGTCCAAGATCAAGGTGTTGGCAGAGTTGGTTCCTTCTGAGGGCTGGGAGGGAAGGGTCTGTTCCAGGCCTCTCTCCTTGGCTCGTACATGGTCTCCCTTTCCCTGTGTGTCTTCACATCATCTGCCCTCTGTGGGTGTCTGTGTCCAAATATCCTCTTTTTATAAGCACACCAGTCATATTGGATTAGAGCCCACCATAATGACTTCATTTTAACCTTATCACCTCTGTGAAGACCCTATCTCCAAAGAAGTTTATATTCTGAGGTATTGGTATCTTTTTGGGGGGTCCACAATTCAACCCATAACTATGCAAACTAATACAGCATATCCCCAAGTGAAATGCTTGAACTCTTTCCATTAAAAATGTTCATTAAATTTGCTTAACCCAGAAATGTTCCGATCTTACTTGACCATGAAACTTCATCTTAAATTAAACACTAGGTGGCTACTGCTGCAATAATGCTGTGTAACAAGCCATCCCAAAACCTATTGACTTAAAAAGACAAGCATTTATCTCTCTTTCTGTCTCTCACATATTTTGAGGTTGGCTACAACTTAGCTGGGCTGGGCTGGGCTCTAGGCACCAGGCTTTAGGCTGCAAGTTGGGTTTAGTTATATTTCATGTCTCCACGTACTCCTTGAAATAGTAGCTATTCAGAGCTTCATCTTTTCATGGTAGAACACAGATGCCAAGCGTGCAGCCAAACCCCGCAAACGTGTGTCAAGCCTCTGCTGCCATCGTTTTCACCAACAGTCTATTGGCCAGCGCAGGTCATGTGGCCAAGCCCTAGGTCAGTGGTGTGGAGGAAATCTCCCGCCTGCCAAGGCAGAAAGGGAGTGGACTGAATGTACATATATTTAACAACAATCCCATCTGTTACAAACTGTAGATATTCCTGGGAATAAGGGTATAAGGCCACACTTTGGGAAAGGCCCTGCTTCAGGAGCATCTCTGGAAGTGAGAGCTTAAAGGAGACCTGTGAAGGTGGGTGTGTACTTTCTATGTGGTCAAAGGTCCCGGCTGGGCCTTCCAAAGTGTCCTAATGATGCCTGACTCATGGCTCAGTTTCAGGCTCCTCCTCCTCTTCCTCAAGTAACTGGCCAAAAAAACCCAAGTCGAAATCTGGGAGATTCTGGGAAAGATTTTGTTTTCCTGATAAAAGGAATAAGTGTTGTCAGCAATGCTCCTTCCCCGAGAGCCCCCCCCCCATTTTTCTATCTTGAGGGTTGATGTGATGCCTGGAGTTGTGTCAGCCACATCGTAACTATGAAAGAAAGGCCAAGACAAGCCCAGAGACATGTGCCCTGCCATCTTCGAGCAATTGCACCAGTAGCAGTGGCCTGCCTCCAGACTTCTAGTCCTGTGGCAAAATAAACCCCTAGTTGCTTCAGTCACTGTTGGTTGGGCATTCTATTCCCTGCAGCTCAATATCTTCCTAACTGAAAACACATGAGAAATCATTAATTGATAACTATCATTCATAACATTGCCAGTCACAGTAACTTTCCTCCCCCCAAATGGTGCACTCCAGTCAGGTTAAATGAGGTCTTTAAGGACCTTACACATTAGAATGAAGAAACTTCCTTACTAAGTAATTTGGGCAAGATTTCAAAATAGTGACACAAATCTGTTTGTGCAAAGCTTGCATAAGCAAAAAGGGGAATTTATTAGTTCTTGTAACAAAATTGCAAAGACTCAGGTGTGGATCTTGGGGTTGATCCAGGTTGAATCCAGGGCCTTAAACTGTAGTAAGACTTTGTCTCTCCCATTGCTTCATTTCTGGCTTTCATTTTGTGCCTCTGTGTGTGACCCATTTTCTCCTTCGTGTGGTGGGTGGTCTTGGCGCTCAGCACACTAGTATAACAACTGAAGGGTCAAGAGAGCCATGTGCCTTCACTTTCCACTTGGAAAATTCATGGAGGGACTCTGATCCTGCCTTGGTCATATCCCACCTCAAGGGCTTGGTGAGTATGTAGGGGGTGGAGGGTCAAGTGTGTGAGAAGGGCTTACTCTGACTGGTGACCCTATTAGAACTACAGGCACTGGAAGAGGAGCAGTGCTCTCCAAAGGAACTGAGATGAAGGCAAACATGCTCTAGGACAAACACAGATGTCAACTGCACTGACTTGAGCTATCCCTAGTCACCCTCTCTCCCCAAATGTTTTAAGGACTTATCAGTCATATTGGGACTGAGAAATTAAGCAGTCAATCATATGTTGCATCTGTGTGTATGTTTTTTCATTTTAACACTGAATCAAAGTGTGGGTATTTGTGTGTGTTTTTCCTGATATTACATAAGCATGTGAATTTAGAACCAGATAATATAAAGTAGTTTAGTACCACAATCTAACTTGGATTGCTAAATCTCAGAACATCAGAAAACAAGTCTGTGTTCCTCATCTTGAAACGGTTCTCCTTAGCTCTTCAGAGAACTGTAGCTTTTGTCCAGAGAAAGCTGGAAAAACTGTGGTCCAGACTTAGGTGATGACCAACTTAAATGGAAACTACAATTTTAAATGCCTTTCATAGATAGGTGAAAACTTCTTTTAGTTTTGAAGATAGATGAGATGGCACAGAGACAACAGTTGGTTTCTTTGTCTGCTAGTTTGTAGGAGAATGATTTGAAGTGAACTGTACATCTTTGTCACAGATGTCAGCTGGTTTTTGCCTCAGTAATCTCTTGCAGTCAGCCCGAGAATCGGCTATATGCACCACATTAGTAGCCTTACAGATTTTTATTCCCAGGTTTTCTTCTGAAATACTTGGCTAATGGGAGGAAAATAAACATTCTTGTCTGCTGGACCTTGGGAGACCTAAATGATTTCCATCTTCCATTTTCTCTCTGGATCATCATTTTATTTGGGTGGGATCACAGCAGCACACAAGCAACCAAAGAAAACATTTTGGAATATTTCAATGAATTAATTATTTTAGTCTCACTTTTGCCAAAGGTACTTATTGAAACCAGGCTCAGGGAGGAAAGGCAGGAGGAGTAGTCACCCCCAAAACGTTCACCCCCAAACATTCACTGTTATTCCCTGTAGATGGTATCCTCAGAGAATTTTAAGAAACAAGTCTATGTTGACAGGGGAGAAAAGTAGCAGAGTGATTTTATCGACCAAAGCAGATGGGGTGGGTTCTGAACCTGGCCTCTTTTGGCCAGGGTGCAATTTCAGTTTCTATAATTAGTTGCAGGTGGAGCTCTTGTGTTGTTGTTTTGAAGTCCACTGACATCTGTGTGCAAATTCCTAGCACCCCCAGTTGGCATTTGGACTCAATAAGTGGTTTAGCTTCATAGGAATATAGAAAATTGTAAATCTATTTCACACACACACGTAGATGAAGCTGCTTTAAAGGTCAAGTTCTAAAGCTGTGGAAAGCATTTTCAAAAGTTTGGGAAGTAGGTTTTTAGGCAGAGTGCAGGCACGCAGCTAGGAGCTGGGCAGCCTGACAAACTGAATTCTGGCATGAGCAATTTCTTCTTTGCTTCTCTGTGAAGCCAGCATTTGATTGTATCTTGGAAGTGACGTGCAGCCATTTTGTTTTCAGTAGGTAAGTTCTGGCGAAAAGTGAAGGCTGAGGCAGCTACTTATCAACACATGGCTGGGCTGGAACTGTCTGGTTCGGCTGTATATATTGACCAAGTTAACTTGGTAGTTCTTAACTTGGTAGTTTCTCCCCCAGGGGACATTTGGCAGTGTCTGGAGACATTTTTGGTTGTTAAAGCTTGGGGGAGGGGATGGTTGCTATTGGCCTTTTGGGAGCAGAGGCCAGGGAAGCTGCTAGACATCCCGCACTGCACAGCCCCCACTTCACCCGGCCCAGAATGCCACTGGATACAACTTGAGAAAGCCCGAGTTAGCTAGATGATTGCTGTGTCTCCATTTTTCATCATACTTCACTCAGTGCTTTATTTTTACTTTGTGAAGTAATGATCAAAATATATATATTTTTGTGAAAATGATGATATAAAAGGTAAAACCTGATTCGTCATTGTGTGGGAAAGAATGAATTGTCAATGATGTCTCCCTCTCCCTCATCATGGACTAGTAATCATGAGTCTTCAAATATCTTGAATTCTTTTAAAAGTAGACATTTGGTAAATACATGTCAGTCTTATAAGGAAATAAACTCATTGAGGAAATAAAACCTATTTTAAAACTGTAATTTCTTTACATGTTCACTGACTTTTTATGGTGGTTTCTGTCCAGGTCTGATACTGATCTTGAAAGGGAGGGAGAATGAGCATTTCTGAGCACCTTCTGTATGCCAGGAATTTGCTAGTTTCCTTCTGTGTGTGTGAGCTCAACAAGCCCTGCAAGCCTTCTCTTTTAGAGAAGAGAAACGAGGCACAGAGGAATTAAGTGGCCTGTCTGAGGCTTCACCATTAGATAGAGCGGGGATTTGCTCTCAGATGTGCTTAGCTCTTCCCACTGTCATAAAGGGGAAAACAACAGATGTGCTTGAAAACCAAGGACCTTGGTGCTGAAACGGGAGCCCTAATATACAGTGGAAGTAGCAGTATGCTGCCTGATAGCATCTTAAGGATGCTGTCACAGAGGTGTACGGAAAGGATGGAAAGCAAGAATGAAGAAGGAAGCCAGGAGCAGCAGAGGAGGGGGCAGCAGGAGGTAGCAAGTGCCTCCTTGTCAAGCAAATGAGCAGAGGAGAATGCCAAAGGAGCACTCCTCTCTTGGAAACCTAGGCTGGCTGGAAAATGAAAACCACAGGTGGCAGAGGGTGTGAGAGATTATCTCTCAGGATGCCCATTAAAGGCCTGGCAGATCCTTTCAGGTGGTTATGACTTTGACAGATTCCCCGGATTCACAAGAGCAGAGCTTCAGGGATGGGCAGCTCTTTATTTTGGGTTATTGGACTCTAATGAGGATGGTCCCACTGATCCAGTTAGAACTGTTCCTGACCTTGCCTCCATCTTCAGGAACTTCAGAGTATCTTGTCTGCCTCCCAGCCCAGGGAGTCCCTAACTGGTATCTCTCAGCTTCCTCTTCAGTTGCTTTCTGACCTCACTGGGGCGATCATTACCTATTCAGGCTTGGTTTTTTGGGTTGTTCCACATCTTGCATCTCAGAATCAGATCTTTCCCTCTTGGATCCCAGACTTCCTGATTTCTGCCACTCTCAGCAACTTTCCCCTATCAAACCTGTTTTTTGTTCTCTTTGAGAATTCAGACCATTCATTTACTAATTTATTCAGTCTCTTGTTTAAGGTAGAATATGGTTGCAAGTAGCAGAAACCCATTCAAGTTGAAAGGGAAAAAGGGGGAATTTACTGGGAACATGTAAGGACTCCTCCTAGACCCTAAAGGTAGGTAAGGTATCTAGGTGTCACCTGGGGATGGCATCAGGGGTTAGTTGGAAGCGGATCAGGAATACAGACAAGGTCTCTCTGCCCCCGCCTCTGTCTCTCTCCTCTCTCTTTCTCACGTGCATGCACACACACACATACACACACACACACATCTCCATCTCTCCTGTTTTTTCTCCTGATATCTGTTGTTATATACCCCATGTGAAAAAGTGGCCACTCAAGGAGAGCATATGTATCTTCTCCATTCAAGTTCTCAGCAGGGACTGCCTCGAGTTGCTCTGCTGCAAATTCAAATTCAGAGACCCAAGAGCCCAACTGACCCAGCTTGGGTGCAGAGTCTGTTCTAGGTCCAGTCAGCCAAGGGAGTGGGGCAGGAGGTCCATGCTCCCCTAGCAGAGCTATGGAAAGAGTCTGTCTGAGAAAGGGGCATGATGAGTACGCTGTCTAACAAGGGAGCATGTGAGTGAGGTGGTAAGGAGGGAAGGGCAGCCATTGCTGGGAAACGTGTCTGTGCAGCGCCTGTTTGGAAGCTTGCCTTATATCAGCTACTGGGGAGACCAAGACAAATCAGGTCAGAATTTTACAGTCTGGAAAGGTAACATCTGTTGCCTGTGTCTGTGACTAGCCATTTCAACAGCAACTTAGGTGGCCTCTTGAAATCTCTTGACCTTCACACTCACCTTTTCAATCCCTACCTCTGATTGTGCCCCCTGGAGAAATTCCAGAAGTTGTATTGATCGACACCAGGATCGATTTATGCTATCTTATCTTAGCTGATCCACATGGCTCCTTTATATAATGTCAGATTGCATCCTTTATGGAACTTTAAAGGATTCTCCACTTTCTGTAAACTCCCTTAGTTTTAGTGAAGAGTTGGGTCTCCAAAGTGAATGGGATTATGGTGCTAGTTAGGATCTGCAAACCTTTGGACCTAGCTATGTTATAATTTGATGTCTTCTATTGTAAAGTCTAACTGCTTGAGTTCTAAAAACAATTGGCTCCTGAACACATATTATCTGAGAAGGAATGGAAAGAAATTAAATTCACTGATTTGTCCCTTGGAAAAGTTTTCTGAAATATCCATATGAAATAGTATAAAAGTTCCCAAGGAATCCTGACACTAATAGAAGTAAGTATATGAGATGGAGAGTTGGACAGTGCACATCATGACAGATTTAGAAATTGCTCAAATTTAGAAATGTAGCAAATAATAAATAACATTGTCTTCTCAAAATTTTTAAACTCCTGTCTGTTGTTTTTAACTTTGGAAAGCCATGTACTCTTCAGAAAGCTGATGAAAATTTCATAATTTTCCTTAGAAAAATGTGCATAACCTGAATTGTACACGTTTTACTCCTTCATCTCTGCTCTGATCTCTGAGGGCATCCAAGGATATTTAGATCAAGAACCTCTGCCTAGATGTTGCCATTTAACATTAAATATCACATGTATGTTAAGAGTAAGTAGTTCCTATTAGTTAATGAAATGAATGAACTTTGGTAACATGAGACATGTTGCCTAATTTGTTTACTTTTCTGGAAGAGCCATTGGAATGATCTTTCTGTCTTTTCTGTAGAAGCCTAGCCAGAGTTCAGGGACGTGGGCACAGCATCCTCCCAACACGTAGCCAGTGCAGGGCTTCTGGAAGGCGTTGGGCTGGGGGAGTTGGGGAAGGTCTGGGCTCCTACCTTTCTCAGGCAAGCATGTGAGGTCTGTGAATCACCTTCCCATTTAGTGCACCCACCTGGCTACAAGATGTTCCTTTGATAAGTAAGAATAAAAATGACCAGTATAGCTCATAAAGTACTTACCTAAATGAAATCATGGTAATTAATAGTGTCTATTGGGTGCCAAATACTGTGCCAAAGGTCTCACATATGGTATCCCATTTAATCCACTTGATGACCATATGAAGTAGGTCCTGTTAGTATTATCCTTTTTTTTTTTTTTTTTTAATGTGAGCAAGGCAAGGCTCAGAGGGGAGGTCATTTGTCCAAAGTTACAGTTAGCAAGTGGCAGAGCTACGGATGAACCCAGGCAGACTAACTCCAAGGTCATTCTCCAAAAGTAAGGGTGACTGTAGCATGGACTGGCTACCCCTGTGTACACGAAGGGGTCTGACCTTAGGGCAGGAATGGACTCTGCAGCAAACCACTCTGAAGCCCATGTGTGAGAAAGTCATTCCCTTTCCAATCGTATTCCATACTTCTGGATGAACTTTAATGTGAAAGTCTCAACTTGGTGCCAATCTAGAATACTTCTTTAACACTTATTAGGTATTTCCTACCCTCACTGTAGGATGTGTAGTGACATTCCTACATGATGCTTACACTGTAATTCTGGCAGCCCCAGTTTTTTTTGCTCTGCATCTGAGATGCTGCCTGTTCAAAGAGATTCTGTAAGCAGAACTGACAAAGTGGTGTTAGTGGGGCCTGCCTTCTTGGCGCTCTTTGATGGCATTTGAGAGCACTAGCTTTGAAGATGAATTCCCTGGGTTTCCTTTCTAGCTGTGGGACTTTGGCCAACTTCCTTTATTTCTTTGCACCTCTCTCCTTATCTCTAAAGTAGGTGCGATAATAGTTTATGTTATCCTATCGTTCTGTCTCCTTTACAGAGTTAGTGGAATTAGAATATCTTTCTTCTGAAACCAAATTTAGATGAGCTGTTTAGGGATGGCTGGGAGAATATTCTTGACTGAGGTATTGACTCCCATAGTTGAATCCAAGCCAGTTCCTGTTGATTTGCAGATGGCCTTGCTGGACAATTCTGGGCCAGAACCAGAAATTTCTTGTGCTCAAAAAATAAATAAATAAAAAATAAAAGAAGACTCACATTACATTTTTCAGGTAGGCTGCACTGAGATATTTTCCACAGCATGAGAGGGAAACTATGAATTCTATATCGTTATAGGGATTAATAGAGAAAAAAAGATGAGGGTGACTTCCCAGTAAATGCTGTTGTCTGAATCCTCAGAGAAGGCAAACTCCCAGTTGCCCAAAGAAAAATCACACAGCGTGCACGTCTAGTGGGGCACACACATTAATCCCACCAGCTAGAAATACGAGGGTTCAGAGGAGGTGTTTGATTGATTGAGTATTGTAAACTTTGGCCTTTTTTGCTCATCTTGGTCTACTGAATCCATCTGCTGCATAATATCTAGCCAGCTAAAACTCTTAAAATGACTTATAACTTTAATGGTTTGTACCAAAGGAACCGTCCCCCAAATCAAGTTCTCTAAGTCAAATCTCTCCACTGGCCTTTAGATGTGTCTACCTACGTTCCACGGAAGAGGTCCTTGGTGCCCTCTACAAAGGTCAAACAGGATGATGACTGAATGACTGAAATGGATTAAGTCAGTAACTATCGAACTTCCACCATGTGCTGGGTGAGGTGCTGAGGGTATAGTAATAGACAAAAATTCCCGGCTGAATGGAGCTGGAGCCTGCATTCTCACAGGGGTACCAGAAGGTGTCTTGAGCCACTGGGAAGACCAAGGGACAAACAGGCTCAGCATGGGGAGGGAAATTGGGAGTTTGATTTTTTGATCATGTTTTGTTGACAACGCCTCATTCATCCAAGTAGTGATGTTGAGTAGGGAGGTGGGTTTGTTGGAATTTGCTTCCTTTTGGCCTCTGCCAAAACATTGTTATGACGATGGTTAGGGTGGATACTGGGCCGCAGTGGATTGGAAGTGATAATATTGATTTTTATATTCTTCTTGCAAGGAGCTTGACGTTGAAGGGTGGTAACTGGAGAGGATGCATAATTTAGGGAATCTCTGCCTGCCTTATATGTGTGATGTACTTGACCATATTTTTAACTTGTAGGAAATGGGCCAGTAGGGAGAGGGGTTATTGGTAGAACAAAGTTTGGAAGAGGGAGAAGACAGAGAGATCAGCCTTGGGCAGGAGGTGAGGTTTCCTTTCCTTAAACCCAAGGAGGAAGTGTTCAGACACGGTCCAGATAAGGAGACATTAGTAGGTAGGAAGTAGAAGCAGTAACTTTTAACTGGAGGAGATGGCTTGATTTAACAGCAAGAGAAAGCCCCACTAGGAATTTGTTTAGATCTAGCTTTGATGTCAAATTACATGTAATTTTGGGCCAATTATCTCCTCTCCTGGTGCCTCAGTTTCCCCTTCTGCATCATCATACTGAACAAAATTGTCTCAAAGGCTCAACTTGGTTGAAACATGCCATGACTCTAGCATACTCAAAATTTTCAGGGAAATTAAGATTGCCCTGGTGGCAAAACAAAGTCAATGCTGTTATAATACAATTGATGAGTGCAATTTGATAGGGCAGTGGGGCTAGGGTAAGGCAGGTGCAGTTGAAACAGGCAATGGTAGATATGTTGGCAGTCCTATTTGATGTGCTGGTGGTTTTATTCAAGTGCTGCATGGGGCAATCTGCTTGCTACGGGATGACACAGCAAGCACATTACCATACTCAGTGGAGACGGGAGCCACCAGCATTTTCCCAGGAGAAATTTTATAAGTAAAACTAATTTTACTTTTGCTGTTGATGGCATTTCTCAGCTATAGTAATTACCATCCTGATAGAAATGCTGCAGAAATATACCATATGTTCCCAAGAGTGCAGAGGGGAAAAGAGGTTGTTCTTAAATAATCCAAGAAAAGGTTTACCGGTGGATTGCAAAGCTACAGTGCTTCCTTACCCACGGCTTTTCTTAAGTGGTGGATGCCCCTGCTTAAATAGGATTTCTGTATTTGCCTTATTGTCTGTGTTTCGACCATGTGATCCATCCCCTATTCAGTGTCAATTGTAAATAAAATTATTTTAGGAAGAAAAATGATAGTTACGGATTTAATGTTTTATTTCACTTTTTAAAAAAATTATTTTGTAAATTTGGGAGGTGTGTTTTGCTTTCTCTCTTAATTCCTTAATAAATATTCATCTGTCTGTCCATCTGTCCATCTATGCATCCATCCATTCACTCATTAAAATAACATTCCTGAATACAGCAGTTGCTTATTTGATGATTGTCAAGTGAAATGCACAAATATATACAAAGCCAAGGCCTCTTAGGCTTCATGAGGCCAGGAGGCCTGGGTCCAATTCTGGATCTGCTAACAGTTGGCTGTGTGACTTTGGGAATTAGTTGCTGAGATGGGAAAATTGGAAGACTTTATGTAAAAACATGCATTTTTGGATTCTTGAATACCAGGTAGATATGGTAGCCCTGAACCCAGGAGCTGGACCTAAGCGGTTGCTGCTTGCCTTAGGTAGGACGCTGGCTCTCTAGGTCTGCCTAGCCTACCCTTTGAGAGAGCTGGTTGGCAGATGTACATTCTCAGCTTTAAGGTATAATGAAGAACATTTCAAATGCAAGATGGTAATAAAATGTGAGCATCATTTGGTCTCAGAGTCCTAAGTGAAAACCCTGATTCTACCCGGGGGAGAGAGAGGAGAGACATCTTAATGTAATAATTCTTTTGGCCTCAGGGAGTTGAAGAGCTACCCACACAGCACTGGAAAATGGGAATGGACTTCCTTTTGGATATCTGGGGACAGAGAAATGAGTGAGGTATATCAGGCATTGGTTAATCCTCAGAAGTCAAAGATAATTGACACAATTGTGGATGATGGTGACAGTCTGGTGCCTGATCTAGAGTGAAAAGGATCATGTTTCCCAAATGAATGGAACGAAAGGGAAGGGAGAACTATTAAAAGTTCCCTATAGATTTAGGTGCCACCCCCTTTATGCTAAGAAGGCAGATGCAGAAGCTCTTCTAGGGAATTTGCTTTGCAGGAGAGGAGTTGCCTTTGTTTGCTTTTCTGATGACTTGGATTTCTACAGCTGTTCGTGGTTCTTCTTGAACTTCCTGGAAAAAGTGCAGGCAGATAGAATTGTGATGAAATCAGCGTCCCAGCTCTGCCTTTCCTAAGGACACTGAATTTCAATGGTATTTAGCTTCATTCCGGCAGCTGCCTTGGATTTTATATTGGGGTAGATGTGATCAGACAAGGGCATGGTTTGTGTGTGCGCATGTACTTGTGTGTATAGATGCAATGTTGTAATTGAAGCAGGATACCCACTACAACAGACTGATGGTGGTTTGGTTTGGGGGAGAAATTTCCCTAGGTGTTTCATTTTCTTGGTTTTCTTCAAATCTGCAATATCAATATCATTCAGAAGACCGTTAGGAAATTCAGTACATCAGAGGACATAGTTCTTTGAAAAAATATAGCTTGTGGTACATATTTTCCATCAGAAAGAATTATGAATTTGTTAGGCGTTTGAGTGGGGTCTGGTGTCTGAATGCCACCGCTATTTCCTCCTCTAGCCAGGGTCTGACTGAGGGTGCTATGCATGTAAAGACCAGCAGTCAGAGGGAGATAGAGTTTGGGTTTGTTAATCCCTGAGGGTGGGCTCAGTATACTTCCATGCAAGATGTTTTGGGATTAGACGAGACAGCTGGCTCTTGCCTTCCAACCAGGACCTGGCCAGGTCTGCTGCATTTAGACCCCATGTGGCCACCATGCTTGGGGGCAATCAGGCTTAGCAAGAGGAGGAGGGTCTGGTGTGCTTACCATGTGGGTGCTCAGATATGAAAGGGTAACGGAGGGTTGGCAGGGGCCTGTCCTGCAAGGCTGGAAAGCTGGTAGGTGGTGGGGCTGCCTGAGGAAGCAGTATTTCCAGGAGTGGTCACCATTGAGAGTGGGAAGGTGAGGGGCTCGGGGCTGGTTTGCCGTGTTCAGGCTCCACAACTAGGAGTGAGGATGTGGGGCAAGGCTGTGGGCCTTTTGTGTGACAGAGACCTTGTCCACTAACACAATGTGTCCCAGTTGATGTCCTGGTTGCTGGCCAATCATATTGAGCACTCCTTTTCCCATCAGGGCCAGTAAGGACTGGCTAAGAGGTATAAGTTAAAGATGATGGACATTACCTCTTGATATCCAACCCTATCATAAGAAATTGGGAAATAGGATTTGTCATAAATTTCCACATGTGAACATAAACCCTGTTAATATGTCTATCAGCTTTCTTCCCTAGGTACTGCCATGTTCCTGATTTAATATCAATAGTTAAATAGACATTGGAATAAAATAGTAATAGTGTTAGGTCTGCCTCGATGTTCCCTGGTCCTTGGTTCCCAGTGTCAGGAATCAGTACTGGTACCAAGTTGAGCCAATGACAGAGCGATCACAAACTCAAAGCAATCCCACACACGCAGCATTTATTACAAAGTGGAATTACCTCTCAGAGGGAGAGGCAGGTCATTCTCAGCAAGTGGAGAAAACCCGGAAGTCTTAGCATGCACTGTCTTTCATATGCTCACTGGTTTGTCCCGCCTCTCTGCTGGGTGGGATTGGTTGCCGTTTCCCACCTTTGGGTGATTGACAGGTTGGGGATGTATAACAGTTTCCCTTCTACGCATGCATCGTTGCAGAATCCTTCATGATAAACCTATGGGAGGTGGGTAGGAAAGGGGGTGAAAACCAGAATGCTATATTTAGAGGGTAATGTGCCCCAGGTCAGTTAAGGTCACTAGGAGCTCCACACTGTGCATGTTCCCTCCAGAGAAAAGGCTCTAGCCACAAATATCTGATATTGCAGTTTCTTTTCTGCATCCTGATTGGTTCCCGCTCTCCAGCTTTAGACACTTCTTCTACCTGCCTTGCCACCTGTTTGCCGGCCAACCAGACCCAACAATAGTAGCTGATAGTAGTAGTATTACTGTATACGAGGCACATATACTGACTCAATTCCTCCTCATAATGACACTATGAGACAGGTGTCATTTTTATCACCATTTCACAGATGAGAAAATGGAGGCATACGGCTAATGAATGGTGGCAACTGTGGATGCTGACCCAGGTGGTCGGGTTCTAAGGTACATGTTCGTGATCTCTGCATGATTCTGCCTCTCATAGAGGTAGATAAGAGATACTGAAGAAGGGGCTAGCCCAGGAATTGGGAGACCCAGCATGTAGGCTAGAGCCCGGCTCAGCTCTGCCACAAACGCACCGTGTGATTGACAGCATGCTGATGAAGTTCTCTGAGCCTCAGTTTCCTGATCTGTAAAGTGAGAATGTGGATTTCTGCCCAAGGTTTTTGGGTCCATGACTCAGTATATTAGTTTCCTAGGGCTTCCATAATAAACTACCACTAACTTGGTGGCTTAAAACAACAGAAATTTATTGTTTCACAGTTGTGGAGGCCAGAAGTCTGAAATCAAGGTGTTGGCAAGGTTGATTCCTTCTGAAGGCTCTGTGGGAGCATACATTCCACGCCTCTCTCCTTTTGGTGGCTGCCAGAAATCCTTGGCTTGTAGACACATCACTGCAATTTCTCCTCTGTCGCCACATCTCCTTCTCCCCTGTGTGTCTTGGTGTGCCAGATCTCCCCCTACCTTTCTCTTAAAGGGCCATTAGATTTAGGGCTTGCCCTAATTTCCAGGGTGCTCTCCTCTTGAGATCTTCGACTTCAATTACATCTCCAAAGACTCTTTTTTTCAAATAAGTTCACATTCAAAGCTTCAGGGAGTTAGGAGTCAGATATATCTTTTTTGGGGCCAGTATTCAACCAACCACACTCACCCTCCTGCTTTCTTTCTGCTGTGATATGACAATGACCATGGATCTTGGAGAAGAAAAGGATTAAAAGCTAGGTAGTAGCTGAAGCCTCCTGGGCAGCTTGGCACAGTAATTAAGAACACAGAATCTGTAGTTCACAGCTCTGGTTTCAAGCCCTGGCTTCTACTCACTAGTCCTGTGACTTTGGAAAGGTCACCGAACCTTTCTAGGCCTCAGTTTTTTGCTCTGTAAATGGGGCTAATAATAGCAATATCACAGAGTTATTAAATGAATCATTGTATATAAGGTGCTTAGAACAATGCTATGTAAATGTTAGCTGCTATTATTGTTGTCATTACTTCCATTTAGAAGTGAAGTTTATGCCTATGATTTTGATGGAGAAATGAATTTTGTGAGGGGTACATTTAAAATACAGCAAGGAACAGCCCACAAGTATGCTATTTTTCCACCATATTTTAAATTACTGTGTCTAAATGTGTCTGAAATGTGAGGATTATACTTTCCGGCATGCTGAAGCAATTTTTGGCCCAATCTTTTTAGGCATCCAGATAAGCTGAAAGCAGAGTGAGGCTGTGCTCACGTTGGAAGAGGCGGGCAAGCAGATGGAAGGTGGCAGAGGGAGCATTTTGATGTACTCAGGGAGGAGGCGTTAATATTTCGACATCTTTCTCATTATTTACAGATAATTTTTATGAGAGATTTTTGGAGATGCTCAGTTTTTTCTCTTTCCTCTGAGTGGCACAGAATTGTCACAGATCAATCTGTTAATAAGAAGCTAAAAACTTAGCAGTCTCCTGTTTGGGAATTAACTGCAGTTTCAGTTTTGTAACTAAAATAATGTTTAGCTTTCTCAATTCTTTTTTTTTTTCCTGAAATAATTCATTACCTTGCAGAATCATGATTATTGGCCTAGGTCTTGTGTAAATAACAGACCAGCTAACTGATTTGCATTAATATTATATTTCTACTCTATCCTGGGCAAGGAAGAGACAGAGGTGAACAGGAGAGGATGCAAATTCTTTGAAGGTGGCAACATAGGGGAAGACAGACCTTCAAATAAAGCGTCACAACATAGCATGAAAACTGCTGTAATCAAGATGCTTGGAGTAGTTAAGAACAAGGCCTCTGGAGGCAGACATACCTGCATTTGATATTTGCCTCTAAAAGCAAAATCAAGCAAACCAAAATTGTCTTTATATCACTAACTACCTATAATATTTGGGCTCTCTGAGTTTCTGTTCTCACATCTGTAAACTGGGTTATTTTACGGTTTCCCCCACAGTGAGGTTTAAATGATTTAATATACACAGAGTGCTTAGCACATTGTTTGGCACATAGTAAGTGCTCAGTAAATGTTAGTCATAATTATTACAGGAATAAAATGCCATGGGAAGAGCTCCCTACAGTGCATTTTGTTAATTTATTCATATGGCTTGATGTTTATGTATCACATTGCATGGTACATTTAATGAGTACATACATTATTACTTGTCTTTAAATCTTTCACCAAAGTTCATGTACTAAATTTATATTCTGTATCACAAGGACATGAATTAAGATCAGTTTGCTCTATATATGTATCTCAAAATTTGACATTTTGGATATAGCTTTGCATAATTTTTAAAAAAGCTATTGCTCTATAATTATAGGCACTAATACTTAGACATTGAAAAAGATATTATGTTTCAGATTATAAAGAACAAAGCCTCACTCAGGCCGACTGGAGTAATGAGGCTTTGTTTTAAGAAAATAAGAAGCAGTTAATCATAATAGTTAACAAAACAGACCTTTGGGGTCCCAGGTCTGCCCACAACAGCTTTATGACTTTGGGTAAACTAACTTCTTGGAGATGCTTCTTCAGCTATAAAAATTAGGATAGTGATCAGGGAGTAGAGGATACATGGTATCACTGGGGGCTGAGGTGGTCAGAATTTTACATTTTTTTTTTTTTTTTTGAGACAGGATCTCCTTCTGTAACCTAGGCTACAGTGCAGTGGCATCATCATAGTTCACCACAGCTTCCAACTCCTGGGCTCCAGCAATCCTCCTTCCTTAGCTTCTGGAGTAACTGGGACTACAGGCTGGTGCCACCATGCCTAGCTAATTATTATTGTTATTTTTTTAGAGATGGGGTTCTTGCTGTGTTGTCCAGGCTGGTCTCAAACTCCTGGCCTCAAGCAATCCTCCTGCCTTGGCCTATCAAAGGGCTGGGACTATAGGCGTGAGCCACCACGCTCGACCTCGGGTTTCACATCTTTATTCAAGAGTTCAGTCATTAGCGTATCTTAGCTATGAGTATTTCTCTTCGTGTCCACTTTGCTCCGTATCTCTAACTGGCTTATTCTTTTCACATTCCCAGTTAAACTACTGAGAGACTTTGATCAGTTCATGCAAGTATCATCAGCTCTTTGTGAGCGGGTTTTTGTTTTTGTTTTAAACTCTTTTTTCCCTCCAGCTTTTGTGAAGTGTAATTGGTATGCAAAAAACCCCTGGACATAATAAATGCATAAAATTCCATGAGTTTGGAAATAATACACACGCCCCGAGCAGAGCCATTTTGCAGGCGAAGCCCTAGGCTGGGCGGGCCGCGGTGGGACCAGGGTCGCCCGCTGCCCCGCGACACGCCGAGTCCAGGAGCACTAGAGGGGCGCGTGAGCCCACTGGTCGGAGTCTTGGTAGCCGGCTAGATGGTGCCTTGCACAGGAACGTCCTGGAGACGAAGGCATGACTGACCCCTGCCCGCGCCCACTTTGTCGTGCGCCACCCCGCCTCTCCCTGGCGACAGCCCCCGGACCGCCCGCGTTGCCGCAGCGTGTGCGTGCGGGGCTGCGCGTGGGCCTCCGCCTGCCCGCGTGCTGCTGCTCCGGCGGGGTGCGTGTCGGCCGGGCCCCCTGCTCGGAGGAGCCTGCTCTCCGGGCGCGTCTGCACCGGCCTGCCGGCCCTGGCCTTTGCACCCCGCTTCGTGCCTCGCGCGCTTGTTGCAGTGCCCTTATTTGCTCGTTCCTCTGTTATCTGTCCCATAATAGGTAAATACCTATTACTCATCCATTTCCGGGATGTCCCCACTATAACAGGGACTGTTCAATGCCATTACGCCGACTGGATGAGCTGTGGCTCTCTGGGCATTGGGACCGTTACAGAGCATATGTTTGTGTGTTGGGGGGTGGGGAGTGTGTTTTGCAGAGGGGGTGAGTCCGCAAGGAACCTCTGTACTCCCTCATGGTGCCGGTTTCCCTTTCTTAACGCAGATTGCTTGGGCTCACATCCTCGGGCAAGCAGCTTAGACTCACCTATAAAAGAGGGATAATACTCACGCCTACCTCATGGAATTGGGTGAGGATTAAATCAGTCAAACCTTAAAGTGCTGAAAGCAGAGCCCACACAGAGTAAGGCAGCTCGGCGTGTCAGTCATTATCGCGAGCTGCTGGGGCGGCAGTGCTGGGCCAGTGACTGCCCTCTGACTGAGGGGTCCCTGTCTCACAAAGGCCACTGGGGTGAGGTGGACATTACTCCTTAACTCACACCAACATACATCAGTATGAAATACGTGATGTTCCGAAGGGCATGCAAGGTGCTGGGAGCCGTGTAAATCCAGGGTCCTCTTGGATTTGCACAGGCGGCACTGGCTGAGACGTCCTTCCTGAAGAGGTGACTCTGGAGCTGCAGTGGGGAGCCAGAGAGGAGGACTTAACGAGGCCAAGGGGGTAGCTGGTGATGGAGGAATAGTGTGTGCATCTGAAGTGAAGGGCAGCATGATGGGAGCACAGGGAGATGGGCTCATGGCGCATCTACCCAGAGTCACATTCCAGGGGGTGGCTGGGTCCCCGTCACCAGCGATTCTGATTCAAGTTTTAGGACATGGTTTGGTCATCGGAATTTTTAAAAGCTTCCCATGTGACTCTAAGATGCAGCCAGGGTGGAAGTTACTGCTCTTAGCTTGTTAGAAATGTAGACTCTTATGCCTGCACCCAGACCAGTGAATCAGAACCTGCATTTTAATAAGGTCCCCAGGTGACGTGTGTGCACAGTAAGTGTGAAAAGCTCTGGCTTGTGCATAGACTCACCCAAAGTTGGTCAAAAGCATGGATTTCTGAGTCTTGTCCCAGAAATGCTGATGCAGAAGGTCCAAAGTGGGACCTAGAAATCAGTATTTTTAAGAAACACCCTGTGTGGTTCTGAGGCAATTGGTTGAGACCAGACTTAAGAACATGCTATAGAGAATGTCAGGATGGAAAGTAGAGAGGACATGAGAAGCATATGGACTTGGACTTAAACCTCGAAATGCTTCTGCTTGATGAAGTCCAAGGCCTCTCTCCTGTGAATCCATCCATAGAATTCTAATGCTTTTTGATCTAAGCTTTAAAGGAAACTTGGAAAAAGGACAGCATTCACACTAGGAATACTAATAGTCTATTACATCTTGGGGTGGGCGAAAGTTGTTGGGAGTAGAAAGATTAGCCGTTTGGGTTCCTCTGAAATAGTCTTTATCGGCTCCTGAGACCAGTTGTTTTATGTGGCTCAGAATAATAAAAAGACACTTATCCTGTCTGTCTGAATTTTCCAGATGGCCTCCAGGAAAATTTCCAAGCAGAAATCACATTTATTCAGTTAAAGAATCCACTGGGAAGATGTTACAGTCATAGAAAAGCCAGATTCTCATTGACTTTGAACTTAGTGGTTTTTTGAATTATTGTCTCTCTGGGTTTTTAAAACTTTGTTTACTTTTTTCTTTCCATGACTTCTCTGCATCTCTGTGCCTTCCATGTAATTTAATTGCCCCCTTGTTAAGACATAATTTGATAATGACTTTTTGCATTCATTGAGGATTTAGTCTGATTTTTTTCCTCCCACTTTCCTATAAACACAATAATACTATTCAAGTTGGAGGAAGTTTTGAATGTCTCTTATGTGCACCATACTCTCCTAGACCCTGTGGGTTGTGAGCAGGACTGGCTACATAATTTGCAGGGCTCAGTGTGAAATGAAAATGCAGGGCCCTTGTTCAGAAATTATTAAGAATTTCAGGATGGTGACAGCAGAGCATTAAACTGAGCATAGAGCACTCCTTCTAAATCTGAGGCCCTGTGTGGTTCCACAGGTCATGCCCATGGTAAGTCAGCCTGGGTGTGAAGTCCTCGGGTGCCCAGCAAGGAGTCACATTTAAAGCAGACAGTGAAATTCACACTACCTTGGCCCCTTTTTGTACCTCCTTGGGGCATCGGCTCTTCTCCTCTCTGGTCCGGCTCCTCACACCACTGGGGCAGGAGGTAGGATGTCCAGAAGCCCATATTCTTTTGGTGAGATGACACAGCCACACGGGATGAACAAACTCACATGCCGATGTTGGAGGTGTACCTGCTTCCTGGAGTGATATTGACAAATGTATATATATCAGGAGTCTTAAAAATGTTCATATTCTCTGACCCAGTAAGTGTGTCTCTAGGAATTGCATGCTTACAGAGTAAAAAGATTTTCATCATGATTGTTCCCCCATATTAAATATTGACAAAATGTGGGAACTAACCAGTATTTATATCCAATAGTGGAGAATATCCATATTATCATATTATGAAAAACCAGACATTTAAATTTGAGGCATATTTAATGACATGGGAGTCACACGTGAGATTGATCTATCTTATGTTATATATTATACAAATGGACAATCATTGATTCTTTCCCTTCAGTCAATCCTGACAATAGACAGGCGTAGGTATTGTGTGGACATTGACTTTGCTCAGAGCCACTGCCCAGCCTGGGTCCATCCGTTCTTGTCTCATCATCATCAGATGTGTCCACACCTCGTGCTCTGGCCTCTTCTGCCTAGTTTCCCGCTGTGCATCCTTTACTTTGGCCAAAGTCGACCTGTTTGTATTTGCACCTTCCATGCTCTGTACCTTTGCTTCTGCTGGGACTGGTTTCCCAAATCTTTTTCTTACCCACATGTTTTAATCCTATCCTTCCATCAAACCAGTGCAAATGCTACTTCCTCTGAGAAATTTTTTTTCCCCTTCTAGGGATACCACTTGGAAATTGAGTGCTTCCTGCTCTTAATTTTTTATAGCATGTTGATCGTATCACTTACGTAGCATGCTCTGTGTATTGCTTTCTATTGTAATTATGCACGTGCGTGTCTTCTTTTTTCCGCTGGATTATTAGCCCCTCAAGGAGGAGATCTTGCATATCTTTGAATCACCCAAGTTGCCTCCCTTATAAAAGTCATTCAATATATATTTTCCTAATGCGTATGTCCATGTGAACACACTGACGTGCAAGATGAGGGAAATGTGAATACGAAATTTCTAGGGACAAGAAAGAAAAGATAAAGCAAAATGAGAAAGGGATAAGAGCAACTGTAAAATATTAAAATCTCTAGAATTAGTTTAGTGGAAGAATAAAAATCATTTTAATTGATTTACAGAATAAGAGACCATCTCATAGGTGTTTTCATATGTCTAATACTTTTCTTAACTGGGTACATCATTCACTTAGGTGGAATATATTTGAGAATATTATAAGACTTAAAGACACCTAGTCATCGGTTGCAAAAGCCTGTGGTACATGTGATGTAAGTGCAGGCCAGGAAGAAGGTCCAAGAAACCTGCAGACTGCAAGTTTATTGTGTATGTCTAGTGTGATGTAGCTGATGGGAAATTACTAAATACGGACTAGGCTAGTGCACACTGAGGCTCCATTGAAAGGAGCCTGGTATCCAGCTTACCGAAGGTGATGGTCTCACTTGTAGACCTTTCCTGAAGCACAGCCTCCCTTTCTGTCCTTTATGGACTGGAAGATGATAGAGCGCAGTGAAGAATAGGGTCCATGGAGATTTGGAAACTAGATCATATGATAAAGGCTGAGTATGTTTAGTCTGGAGAAGTGCAGACTTGTAGAACAGTGAACATTTGAAAAGTGACCTCAGATGTTTGAGCCTTCCAGTGCAGTGCTTCTTCAACTGCAGCGTGTACACAGGTTACCTGGGGATCTTGTTAAAGTGAAGATCATCCTGATTTAGTCGGTCTGGGTTGGGACCTGGGATTCTGTATTTCAGACAACTTTTTAGGTGATGCCAATGCGGCCGATCCACGGACCACCCTGAGTGGCGAGATTCCGGAGCAGTTCTGCCCAGTGGACCACTGCAGTGATGAGAATATTCTATATCTGCCTTGATGTGTGGAAGGATGTTGATGATATAAATTAATGTTGATCAGATATAGAACAGTAACTTACGTTGAAAAAGATTTGTACATGAGCATGTGTTTACATTTAGGCAGATGGGCAAATATTGGGACTAGTTTTCAGGGAATTTGGGTTCAAGTGAACCACTCCTTATCTCTTTTGGCAAATCTGTTAATTCGGAGTCTCAGTTTCTTAATTCGTAAAGTGAGAGTAACTCCTGCACAACTACTCACTTCACAGGATGCCTAGACCAAACGATGCTTTGTTGGCAAAAAGGCACTATGCGTTTTATGTCTCCAGGTTGGCACTGGCCTAATTTAAAATTATTTGTGCTTTTGTGATACACAGGTTCAAGTGGAGCTAGCAAAGTTCACAGGCGGTTTCCCCAGGCATTGGTTAGATTGTGCAACCTTGGGACGTGCCTGCTTCTCCCTTTTCTTGTGATTGCTAGAGGGAGAAAGCAAACCGAAAGAGCATGAAAGCATAGAGCGGCTTTTTTGGCAAGATTGTGGCTGATAAAGCTGATAAAAATTGTTTCACAGTATGGCTCTTGAGGTTTCTCATTAGCAACCTTTTTTTTAATAAAAAGTTGGAAGCCTAGGTTAAAAGCTTAGCTTCTGTTAAAATCAGACTAAATTCTTTTTTGATATTTGATTGATGTCACACTCATATACTAACAGCTGGGCCATAGAGTAATGAATATAGTAAAAACAGGCGTTAGCAAAGTCATTCATTAGGGTTTTGTTTACAGTTTACTGGTAGAGAATAGTAATTGGTTTTTAGAAGAAAGGTCTTGATATTTGTGGTTTGTAGAAAAATTAAATGTGTTTGAAATAACCTTAGCATGTAGTATTTTTCCTCATTTTAATTTATTAAAATCAAGTCAGACCCTTCCTTCTGAAAAACATTCGAGACAAAGGGTTTTGAATTAATACATTGTTACAATAGGATCTAAATAGGATCTGAAATAGCAAAATTGCTTAAATTATTGTTTTCTGATGGCATATTACCATATTTCAGATATTTATAACTATACTAATATTTTAGTTTAATTTTTTTGTCATGTACTAGAAAAACATTTATGGAGACGTTTCAACATGCGGAAATATTAACAGAGCAGTGTGATGACACCCATCCCCCGCAGCACCCCTCACATTTCCCTAACCTGTCAACCTGTGGTGACTCCTACCCCATCCATACCCTACTTCTTCCTCTATTATTTTGAAGCAGGTTACAGATATTCTATCATTTCATCCATATGTGTTTTAATTTCTATCTCTAAAAGATAAAGACCTTAAAAAAATTTCTGAATATAACACTATTGTCACATGCACTGAAAAATTAGCAATACTTCTTTAATACCACTAAATATTCAGGCTGTGTTCAAATTCCAATCATCTCATAAGTGCCATAGTGTTTTTTTTTTAGCAGTTTGTTTGAATCAAGATTTAAATAAGGACTACATATTGTGATTAGTTAATGTTTTTAAAGTCTCATTTACTTTTTTGCATTTGCTATTTAGCTAATGAGGAGACCAGGTTGTTTGTCCTGTAGTTTTCCCTGCAGCCTGGATTTTTGTTGATTGCATCCCTGCAGTGAATTTGAAATGTTGCTCTGGTCTTTATGTTTCCTGGAAATTGGGAGCTGAATTTAGAGGCTGGATAAAAATCAGATTATTTTTGGTGGGGAGTGTGAGGGAGCTTTGTACTAAATTTTGGGAAGTTAATTCTTCATGTAATTCTCTTTTAAGGAAATAATGTATATTAGAATGAAAAATATGCTTAGAGCTAAGGTTCTTGATTTCTTTGCTATAAAATATACATGTTGTGTATAACTATAAAATCTTTTTTTTCCCCAGGACATTATGAAGACAACATAAAATTTAATTCTAAGTGATTTAGCCACATTATGAGGTGACATTTACCTACAGTTAACCAAACAGTGAACTGAACATATACCAACCTATTACAAATCATAAATAGCAGACTTGTGGTTCGGTATGAAAAATTCTGCAGTGCTCTTTATTTAGTCATAGGTATATTTATAATCAGGAAGAGGGGAATGAGAAGGTTCTGATTTGTTACTGAGGTTTTAATTTTTTAAGCCATATATAGAGAATGTAATGAAATCATTTACTAGTGTAATTGAGATTTTCAGCTTGGGTTCCCATCCCCAGACACTACCACTACTGTAAAGTGACTGAATTTCAAAGGTGTTCTGAATGCTTTAGCATATCTTTATTCCATGCTTGTGTTCTTCTCTGCATGTGTAATAAACCTGAACTCTGGCAGGATTTGCCTACCTTCAGCCTCTGTGAGTCTGCATTGATGTAAGACTAATGTTATTTTGAACCAAAGTACACAGGCTGTAATGGTTTTTGGATTGAAGCATTTACTATAACCTCTGTGGAGTGGTTGGTTTGTCACCCACATATCTATGACATAGAAAAATGCAATTAATTTAAGCATATGGCACGAATAACATGGTGTTCTAGCCCTTGTAAAAATTAATCTGTGGTGAGAGGATATTTTGTTTGCCTGTGGATTGTTGGTATGCTTTGTTGGCTCCACCTCATTTATTAACCGTGTCCAGTTGACACGGCCGTCTCGTACAGAGGGAAAACTGGGATCGAAAGTCAAGAGATTTAAGTTCTAAACCTGGCTCTGTTGGAGAGTTGCCAGGTTTAGCAAATAAAAATGTAGGATGCTCAGTTAAAGTTGAATTTCAGATAGATGGGGGATGATTTTTTTTTTAACATAAGTATGTCAAATGTTACATGTGACATATTTATATTAAAATTGTTTGTTGCTTAATAGAAAATCAAATGTTAAGGAGTGTTCTGTATTTTATCTGGCAACCCTACTCTACTGGGAGCTGTTATGTAACTTTTGGCAAGTTACTTTACCTCTTTAAGTCTCAAACCTCATTTACAAAATGAGGGAATTGGAATAGAATTTCTAAAGCTTCTCATATTCCTTTTTGTAGTAATTTGTCCAAAAATTTTCTCCCTAAGGTATACAAAGACAGATATAAGGATTTTTTTGTTGTTGTTGCTTTGATTGACTTGCAAAAGATTGGACAAAACCTGAGTTAGAGATTATTATTTCTAACTCTCTCTTTTCCTCCAGATACTATAGTAACACATATATACTCTAAATTTATGGTGGTCACATAGATGCCTGGAGTAAAGAGTACATTTCCTAGCCTTCTTTGTGACAAGGTATGGCTGTGTAACTAAAATGGCCAATGGGACGTGAGTATGAGTACTATGTACAATTTCTGGGAAGCACTCTTAAAGAGAAGAGCATGTCTCCTCTCAAGACCCCCTTCTGCTGCCTGGAATGTGGACATTGTGGCAGGAGTTGGAGCAGCCGTCTTGGACCATGAGGTGAACTTGGGAATGAGGCCATGTGTGTTGGAGTAACAAGAGGGCAGGAACATGAATGTCTGACATTATAAAGTACCAGAGCAGGCCTGTACTGTCTACATTCACAGCTTTTTGTGATAGAGACAGACAATTTTGTCTTGTTATGGACACTGTTATTTTGAGTACAGGTGGACCTTATCCTGAATAGTATATAAACTTGATATCTGTTACGGTATACCCATAAAATGCAACACTGGGAAGCCTTTAACAAGATTAATAAGGTATTGGTAGTTACATCTGTATGCACCAATATGAAACAACTGCATCATTATAAAAGCGAAAAAAGCAAGCTGCAGAATGAAGTGTATGCTACCATACGTGTAAGGAAAAGGGGCTATAGGAATGCGTGTGTATGTGTAGACTTGTCACGGAAAGAATAGCCAGGACGCTGGTAACAGTCATAGCCAGGCACTGAGGAGCTGAGAATCTTACTTTAAAATGGTATGTTTTTCTACTATTTGAATTTTGAAACCATTTTTTTTTTTGAGGCAGAGTTTTGCTCTGTCACCCTGGGTAGAATGCAGTGGCATCATCATAGCTCACTGCAACCTCAGACTCCTGGGCTCAAGTGATCCTCCTGCCTCGGCCTCCCATGTAGCTGGGACTACAGGTGCGCCCACGATGCCTAGCTGATTTTTCTATTTATAATAGAGATGGGATCTTGCTCTTGGTCAGGCTGGTCTCAAACTCCTGAGTGTTAGAATGGTGTCACGCAGTCCTCCTGCCTGGTGCTAGGATTACAGGTGTGAGCCATTGCACCCGATCCAAAACAAGTTTTGAAGGTTTTAAAATAAAACTTTTTTAAAAAGCCGTTATATGCTGCTGAAGCTCTTTAGAACACTGTGTACAGGCATTGTTCTTTGTGCTGTGGAGAAGAGGTGGACTGAGTCCTTGTCTTCTAGGAGCTTGTGCCCCCACAGAGGTGACGGACAGGAGAATTGATCACCATTCAGTAGTTTTGAGACAGGAAGTGGTGCAGTTTGAGAGGAGAGAAAGTAAGGGCTGTTGGAGATGAGAAAAGGCGGGGAGGGAGTGACTTTTTAAAGTGGAAGGTGGGAAGTAGGCACTGTTCCCAGTTATTGGAAACAGTTGCAATTCCTACCTTCCTCTTCCTCTGTGTCTACACCGCCCCCCACCTCCATTCTCCAGTGAGCCAAACAAAGGGAAGGGACAATTTTTCTTTTTAAAAAATCTTTCCTTTTTATGTTTGCAAAACTTATGTATACTGCTTGTAAAAAATTCAAACTTGAAAGACATATGTAACAGAAAATAGGAAATCCCATCTCTCTAAGATAACTACTATTGAACTTGGAATATATTCCTTCATATTTTTCCTATTATATATTAATGTTAACACATACTGCTATATCTTACTGTTTTATTTAGCAATACATCCTGGACACTTTTCTATGTGAACACATGTCAAACCACCTCATTCTCTTTAACAACTGTCAAATATCCTATTGGGTGGACAGACTGTATTATATTTAACCAAACCCTTATCATGGACATCTGCTTTGTTTCCAGTTTTTCATTATTACAAATAATCACTCAGTTGAGCAAGAATTTCTGAAGAATAACCTCCTAGGAAAGAATTTCTACGTAAAAGGATATGAACGTGTAAAATGTCAATAGCTAGTGCCAAACCGCCCTCCAAATTGTTGTATGATTTCTACTTCTGCTAGCAGTGAGTGCGAATTCCTCATTAACCACACGTTTTCCAATCCTGGGCTTTTTATCAGTATTATAAGACAAAAAAAAAAAAAAATCTGAATTTTTTTGCATTTCTTTAATTCTTTGTAAACAAAGCTTCTTAGTTTAGTATCCATTTGGAGTTCCTCCTTGGAGAACTGTTTGTGTGAAAGGAGAGAACCTACCGCACTGATGGAAGTGTTTCCTGAGCATCTCCTTCTAGGTTCAGCAATCTCCAGCTGGATAATTGCTTGAGCCACAAGAAACCCCAGTTTCCCTTCTGACAGTTGGAGACTGAATCCAAAGACAGTGTTACAGAACTTAAGATTTGAAATAAAGTACTTAAAGATCCTGACACTTTGGTTTTTATAGCTTAGAGTTTGAAATTTTTGAAATAATAGCTTCATGCGATGTAATTCACATATGAAGCAATTCGGTTATTTACAGTGTACGATTCAGTGATTTTTTTAGTATATTCAAAGAGATGATCAGCTATCACTGTGGTCAATTTTAAAACATTTCATCACCTGAAAGAGAAACTCATACCCTTTAGAGGTCGCTCTGTATTTTTCCCAAATCCCCCTGTCCTAAGCAACCACTATTTACTGACTGTATAGATTTACCTATTGTGGGCATTTCATGTAAATGGAAGCCTTCCCTGTGTCCTACACAGTTACTGCTCTGACAGATTCCCAAATACCTTCCATGCCACTTCACACCATTGTAATTCATTGTTTGTGTAACTCGCTGTTTAGTAACTATCGTGATAGACAAGTAGCTCTTGAAACCAAGGATTAAATCTGTCATTTTCACCCCTTTGTCCCTAATAATTGAGATTGCTTCTAGCACATACTGAGAGCTTAACAGACTTACGGAATGAATGAAGGAATGAATGAATGAACTGAATTGAATAACTAGAAAATTCTCTAATCAAGAAACTTTCTCCTCTAATTCTTTTTCCCAAATCTTCCTTGGAGAAATATCTATTCAGATCCTTTGCCCATTTTTAATTGGGTTATTTATCTTTTAATTATTCAGTTGTAAGACTTCTTTACATATTCTGGCTCGTGCTGGTTTTCATAGCTTGGAGGTAGTTAAAAAGTCAGGTCAGAATTAGTTAAGAGTCTGTTGTACGATAATTTCACTGTACCGTAGTTGGAAAGTAGTTTTTATGTTTTTGGAGTTACCTATAAAACAGTTTAGCCAAAAGTTTTATTTGAAATATTAATTATTTTGGAGTTTCTGTTTAATTTTCAATAAGAAAATTTATTTCATCTCTGTAGTTTAAGATCCTTATTGAAGTTTTATTCTCGATAGTTCAGAGTTGGTTAAATATGCTTACATTGCCTACAGTCAGGTTCTTTCCCACACCATAATAGTTTTCACTTCTGTTTTGGTAAATAAGAAATCTTGCTGTGGGCATGTAGACTGACCTTGGGCAAGCAAATGCATCCCATGAGAATTCCTCACTTAGACCTTTTAGCTGGTAGAGAAAATTCTCTGCTTATCAAAGGCACTGAGCTGGAAACCAGGTCAGAAGTCAGTGGGGATAGAGTGAAATTGCAGGAGAACAAAAGACAATTACAATTCCTTTTTTTTTTTTTGCTGTACCTCACCCTAGGCCTTGAAGGAGAGACACAGGTTGGTGTCCAGGTGATCTGGGAGTTGAGTGATGCTGAGCCTTGTGCTATGATGCTTTTTTGGTCTTCCCTGAGACTGATGGTTTGCTGATCTTGGCTTTCAGTCAACTGGCCCGTGTTTGATATGGGAAAAAGAATTAGAGGAGAAAGTTTCTTGGTTAGAGAATTTTCCATAAGTGTGTTAAGCTCTCAGTGTGTGCTAGAAGCAATCTCAATTATTAGGGATAAAGGGGTGAAAATGACAGATTTAATCCTTGGTTTCAAGAGCTACTTGTCTATCACAATAGTTACTAAACAGAGAGTTACACAGACAATGAATTACAGTGGTGTGAAGTGGCATGGAAGGAGGTCTTTGGGAATCTGTCAGAGGGGTAACTGTGTAGGACTCAGGGAAGGCTTCCCTGGGGGAGTGACATTGTAGTTGTGATATAAAGGATGACTGGAGCCAGCGAGGTGGGGAGGGTGGGAGTGAGTACAAAGCATTCTAGACTAAGGCAGTAACAGACATGAAGACCCTGA
>CAUYRT010055201.1:0-34847 GCA_963574885.1 Lepilemur ruficaudatus | reverse complement strand
CATGCTGAGTTTCCTGATGTCTTTTAATGACTATACCTGCCTGGCCTTGCTTTCTCCTTTGCTCTAGTGGTTGCAAGAGAAAAATAAACCATATTTTATTAAGAATAAGAAGTTATAATCTGGTATATAGAAATCATAAAGTCCCAAATGACTTTATGATATGGGAAACCCATTTTTTTTTAAAAAAAAATTTCACGTCCTGGCTTTCACTTCCAAAATTTTTGAAATTCAGTCTTATTCATTCTGTTAGGTGACAAGTTTGTTCCTAAACAAGTAACAATGCCTGCAAGATAGGAGCAGGGAAAGCCAGACTTTCATTCTTACCTATAAAGTCAGGGATGTAATGAGATTTCCTGGACCACAGAGATTACAAGTGAAAATAAAGAAAAAAAAATCAAAAAAAGTAGCTTATCATTACAAGAAGAAAAGTGAATATATGCTTACAGAGGCAAAACCACATCCCTGGTGAGGGTGTGTGTGTGTGCACATGTGTGTGATGATTAAGTTTTTTACTTAATGTCAGCTGACAAATATTGGCAGCAGCAAGGCTGTTTACAATCCATAGTTTCTCCTCTAACCTGTCAAACTAAAGGCTAGCTTTTGCTATGATGAATTGTCTGCATAATTTATAACTTCTACTTCAACATAACTATTGTCAATCAAAATTCAAGGAGGTTACTACAACCAGCTTCTTAACTCTGATCTGTTGGTTCAAAATAAGTTGGTTTCACTTTTTGGTCTGTCCCATATTATAGTTTAGAAAATCTAGTTCCCGGTTGCATCTGGCCAAAGTCTGGCATACCTTTTCAACACATCTGTTCATGTATCAAGTTTGCGGGTACTGGTGCTTCTAATTCTGAATAAAATGAAATTTATTTGTTTGTTGGGCTTTTTTGTTATTGTTTCTGTTTATTAATATTTTATTGTCACTGGTTCCAGGTAAGAGATGACAAGAAATCTTAACCTCACTGTCTTAAAGCAGAAGTATGCCACATATTACTTATAGTCACAAAAGACACACATCCTTCTACTTCATTTATATTTCAAATTTCAAATTGATTTTATAGTTAATATAGAAGTATAAATCTCTAAAATACAGGTTTTTTTAAATAATCCCAACTTTATCCTGAAACCATCAGAAGCAATTTTACCAAAAGATAAAATCCAATATTCTCACTTTGGAATGCATGTGGCTATCTAAGTAAATTAAATTACACAGTGTCTTCAGTTATACTCTGAGCTTCTTCAAGTTTATGCATGTGTTCAGGCTCCTTATCTAAAATGCTCTTTTGGTCACTTGACAATGTGTCAATATTTATACCCTGATGCCATGGAAAAGCCTCTTCTATTAACTCTACAGCCAAATATTATCACTTCAAATTTCTATGTTATTGTGACATTTATCATACTATTTTCCATATTTTATGTATTTAAATTTTTTTAATGTTGAAATGTTTTACTTTCCGTACTAGATATTTATATACATAAGGACAGTGACTTTATATTTCTCATGATTATTTGCATGGTGACTTCTGATCTAGCAGGTCTTCAGCAATTACTTCTTGAATTACATTTTTAAAATTAATTTTTTAAAAAATTGTTACAAACAACTTCCATTTTGGTAGAAGAAAAAAAAAGAATCAGTGTTGTCATTCTAAGTTCCAGTTTAACTTTTATCACTTGTAATCAATGACCCTGAAGTGACAAAGCCTAAATAAAATTTACATAAAAAAACTAAGAATTAATGTTAACAGCATGCACTTGAATAAGTAGGTTAATGTTGACAAGAAATAGAATAAAAACAGGAAGGAAAACCCTGCAAGGCTTCTGTTTGATTCTTCCTCCTGGAACTTTTTTTTTTCCTTCCTAAAATTTTATTGGGGGAAAACTACAAAACATTTACAGTACAATGTTTACAGTCACAATTTGTAGTAAGCTGATTTCCCAAAATATATTACCTGGAACTTTTAATTAAGAGTGAGTGATCAGGCCGGGCCCGTGGCTCACGCCTATAATCCTAGCGCTCTGGGAGGCCAAGGCAGGCAGATTGCTCAAGTTCAAGAGTTTGAAACCAGCCTGAACAAGAGCAAGACCCCGTCTCTACTAAAAATAGAAATAAATTAATTGCCAACTAAAAATGTATACAAAAAATTAGCCGGGCATGGTGGTGCATGCCTGTAGTCCCAGCTACTGGGGAGGCTGAGGCAGAAGGATCGCTTGAGCTCAGGAGTCTGAGGTTGCTGTGAGCTAGGCTTACGCCAGGGCACTCTAGCCCTGGCAACAGAGTGACGCTCTGTCTCAACAAAAAAAAAAAAAAAAAAAAAAAAAGAATGAATGATCAGACTCTTGAAAACTCAAAGGTGCAGCATATATGCCTCTATGAGAGAAATAAATTTTGAAATAATGTGTTTTAAATCTACAGTTCTTCCAGATCTCTTTTCTAAACGCTTGTTCAGCATTCTACGTATCGTTTAAAGGCACAAATATGAAATGTCCACTGCCCTGTGAAACTGATTTCAAAAGCAAACTTGCTTTCATTTGACAGATTGTTTTTCCTTTTGCATTTTCTATCTATTCTCTATTTTTAGACAAGTGTTCTGGATAACTAATGCTGTGTACAAAACCAGAAAACTTAGTGGCGAAAAACATGTATTTTGCTCATGAATCTGTTGTTATGGGCTGGCACCTGAGCAGGAGCAGCTTATTTCTGCTCCACTCTGTCACCCAACGCATCTTGAAGCCTGTGGCTGGAATCATCTGAAATTTCATTTACTCACATGCTAGTGCCTGAGCTGAGAAGCCTTGGCTAAACACAGAAATGGCTAAAACTCCTTGGGCATCTCTCTTTATTTCTATATGGTTTTTCCAGCATAGCAGCTTCAAGGATATTAACTGGATACCCAGGCTCCAAAGCATGTGTTCCAGGAGAAAGATTGAGAGCCAAAGGGAAGTTATATCCTTGATCTAACTCAGCCTTGAAATTCACATACTTTGGTTTCCATCATGTTCTGTGGGTTGAAGTAGTCATAAGCCCCCTCCCAAATTCAAAAGAAGGAAACAGATCTCATTTTTCTGTGAAAGGAAATACAATATTTCACTGAAAATACTGCTATGGTCATTGCTGGAAAATATCATCTCTCCCAGTAAACTTACTTTATTCTCAGAAATTTGCTGATAGCTATAGCTGCTGATGGTAGGATAATACACTATAATTATTTATTACCCTTCAAGAAGGATTATTCTTTGAGAATAAATTGCTAATATCATTTTTAGCTACCAATATCCTCTGCTTAACAATTATTAACTTTGTTTTCCACATTTCTATATGCTTGTATTTCTGATTCTCTTCATTCTTTTTCAAATCTTCTATTATTTAGTTTTATTATTTTAAAGGACAAAAGAGCAAAAGATATTATAATATGGAACAATCTAATTGACACTCAAATTGTCAGTAATATAATCTTCATATTTTCTTCAGATCTTTTTCTTTTTTAATTTTATTTCAACATATTGTGAGGGTGCAAATGTTTAGTTTACATATATTGCCCTTGTCCCACCCAAATCAGAGCTTCAAGCGTGTCCATCCCCCAGACAGTGTGCACTGCACCCATTACGTGTGTGCATACCCATCCCCTCCTCCCCCACATCTGCCCGACACCCGATGAATCTTACTGCTATATGTGCACTTAAGTGTTGATCACTTAATACCAATTTGATGGTGAGTGCATGTGGTGCTTTTCTTCAGATCTTTTATCTCCTTCCTTTCACTCTCACTTTTCCTCTTGCTCTCCAGTCTGTTCAATAAAACCTTATGCATGAAGAGGCAGCTTTCTGGTTTCTTCTTCCCAGGACTATTATCTTCTTCTCTTTAATACACCTAAACTTTATTTTTGATTATGATATAATATAAAAAGTTGGGTTTTTCTATACAGATAAAAATAAATTAATCATGTAATCTGCCCTATCACTAATATTTTTAATCAGCTTCATTCAGATATAGCTTACATAATAGTAAAGTTCACCAAGTTTACCTGTATAATTTGCAAGTATGGACAAATGTATGCAGTCATTTAACTATAGCAATAGTTGTGATACAGATCATGTATATCACTCTGTAAAGTTCCCTTATGACACTTTTCATTCTTCTCCTCAACCGCATCCCTGAGAAAGGATTGACTTTCTATTATTATGGTTTTCTCTCTTTTAGAAATTCACATAAATAAAATCATAAAGTACGTATCATATGTCTGACTTTTTATACCAAACATATTGCTGTTGATACCCCCCCCAATGTTGTTGCTCTGTATCAGTCCTTCATTCCTTTTTATTGTTGGATAGTATTGATTGTATGGATGTACCATATTTTTTTGAAGCTTTCAGCTGTTGGTGAACATTTGGGTTCTTTCCGATTTTTAACTATTATGAAGAAAACTGCTGTTATAAATATTCATAAATGTTTGTATTGACATATGAAACATTTGTCATGGCCTGAGTCATATCATAAGTTCATGGTTACCTTTATAAGAAATTGTCAAATTGTTTTCTAAAGTGGCCCACCAGGGACAGACAAGGGTTCCAGTTTTTCCACATTCTTAGCAACATTTGTATTGTCCTTTTTTAGGTTATAGACATGCTTGTGGATATGTAGCAGTACCTTGTTATGATTTTATTTTATATTTTTTGTCATGACTGATAACATTGAACATCGTTCATGTGCTCGTTTACTCTGTATACATCTTCTCTAGTGAAGAGTCTGTTCATCTTTTGTCTATTTTTAATCAGGTAGTTTGTCTTTTTATCACTGAGTGTAAGGGGAAGAACAGACCTTTATCAGTAGTTTTTCAGATAGTATTCCCAAATTGTAGCATTCATTTTCACTTCCTTGATAGTGTCTTTCAAAGAGCAAAAGGTTTTAATTTTGATGAAGTCCTTATGTTAAAATATGAAAGCACCAACTCCCATCCTTTTTACCTAATCAAAGTCATCTTTGCCTTAAATTTCCTCTCCCTCTCCTGTATCATCAATAAATATTCAGCTCCTCTTTCAAAATGTATCCAGTACTCTCCAATTACTTCTTACCATCTCCATTTTTATTACTTGGGTAAATTAACATCATATTTGACCAGAACAATTGTAATTGGAATAATCTTTTAACCAGTGTCCTTGCTTCTGTTTTTCCCCATCCCACATACAGTCCATTCTTTTCTTTTCTTTCTTATTTTAAGACAGGGTTTCACTTTGTCACCCAGGTTTGAGTGCAGTGGCATGATCATAGCTCACTGCAACCTCGAACTCCTGGGCTCAAGCAATCCACCTCAGCCTCTCAAGTAGGTGCCATCACGCTCAGCTAATTATTTTATTTTTTGTAGAGACAGAGTCTCCCTGTGTTGCTCAGGTTGGTCTTGAACTCCTTCTTTCAAAGGATTACGGGCATGAACCGCTGCACCCAGCCCACGGTCTATTCTTATCACTGACTCTAGAGTGATTGTGTTAAAACATGTGAAAACATGCCCTTTATCTGCTCTTCTGTGGTTTTAATTTTACTTATAACAAAAACCAAAGTACTGAAAACAGCCTGCAAGATCCTACAAAATCTTCTCTCTTTTACCCCGTTACGCCTCTGATCTCATTTCCTCTTCCTCTTTCTCCATTCCATCTCTATATAATTTCCTATTTTTTCTATAACTTTATGGAAATCTGAATAACTACGTATTTTTATTTTATTATCCATCCCATCCCCAATAGAAGAATATCATTAAATCAAGTTTATTTATTTATTTATTGTTAAATTTACAACTTCATCATCTGTGCTAGAAGTGTGTCTGGCATATAGGAAGCATGGAATAAACACGTGTTAAATTAGAGAATGAATGCACCTTCTTTAAAAAATGTAGGAAATAATTTGAATAGGCCATTTGACAAATATTTATTGTTTCCTAAATTTTTAGGAATTCAGAATCTCTGCTATTAAATGGGAACCTCAGTGTTTGCTACACCCCTCTACTCCAACATCCTCACTGCATATAAATCCTTTAACACTTTATGGAATTTTCAGTTGTTTCAACAAAAAAACGGAGAAATGCATTGAGTATTAAGAATACTATCAGACTTAAGCAAAGATAACAGAAGTTCCTCTATAGAGGGCTTTGTTTTTTTGACAAAGAAAGAATAAAATGGACATACATAAATTTAAATATTCAAAGCAAATGAACCAATAGTCTAAGAATAAAATTATCATCATGAATAGCAGGCAAATGGAATCAGAGGGAGGAATTACAGGACATTTCTCCATCTGTGACTTGGGTGGACTAGCTTCAGTTTAGGTTGCCTCTGTCTCAACCATTGTGCTGATGTGTTAAAAAAAAAGACAAATTTTTACAGAACTCAAATATAATACTCTTACTTCTGAAATGTTGGAATCCCGCAGCAGATGTGCAGGGCCCTATCATTAGGGGCAAAACAGTGGTGCTATCTGTTCTTGCTGCCTGCAAATTCTTGAAATATTTTAGCATTTTTCTAAGGGCAAAGTAAAAAATCCTTAATAGGACTTAGAAGAATGCATATCTAGCCATCACTCACTTTCTTGAATTCATCTTTCTATCATTCTTATAGTCAGTGTACTCTTACTGAAAAGCAGTTTCTCTGCTTTTTTTCCTGTCCTTGAATATGCTGTTCAACCTACCTAGGATTCCCTCCCTTTCTCGACTCTATCTTTGCCTGGGGAACTCCTACTCACCCTCTTGATCCCTACCTAGATGTCTCAATATCCAGAAGTCTCCTCTAATTGCTTAACATGCTGTAAGATTCCAATTTCACACTAAACCTAACACAAATACAGCCATAACCCTGGATTGCTTGTTTACATCGTCTCCTTTATTAAATTCCTGGGAGCAGAGACTGTGTCTTATTCACTCGGCATACCCAGGGCCTAGTACTCAGCTTACCAAAAGGCTAAGGCTCCATAAATACGTATTAAACAAGTTAGTGAATGGATCTCTTTCTCTTATGCTTTTTCCTCTTTGCTGCTGCAAAAGTTATCATATATACTTACATATATATATATAATTTTTGTATTTAAATATACCCAGGGACTCTTTATTATCTAGCAATGATTTTTAATGGCTTCCATGAAGTTTAAGGTATTAGTTACCTTGGGGTGGCAAAGAAAAGATTACTGAAAAGTGAATACTAATTTCCCCAAGTTAGTTTACCAAAGCAGCTACAATTACATTATTCTATACATTTAGACTTCAGCATTTGACTTTTTTTAAGGAAAATAAAAGTCTCCATGACTTGAAAAAAACAAAAACAAAGACTTAAAGATGTCCTGAGAATTAATTGAACACTTCTTTATAGGAAAACAAAACCAAACTTTCCCAACAGTTTCATTTTCCTCAACTGCTCAGAGAAACACTATAAAGCCACACTTAAATTGATCTGTTACCAAACATGTCAGGCTTTTACTGGACTCTGTGTTTGCTAGTACCACTCCCTGAACTTGGAAAGTATTTTTACCATCTTCTCCTCATTGTACACACTTACTTGTTGTGGAAGAGCCAGCTAATATTTTACCTTCTTCTCTGGAATCATAATCTAATCATAGTTATCTTTTTTCATTATTTTGTCATATTTTCTTTACATTTTTATTATGGTATATACCAGTAGTGTATTGTAGTGAACTTTAAAGGAGACTGGCCTGCTATTTTATTTGTTAGAAACATGAATTAGATCTTTGTCATCTTCATGTCTTCAGCATATTGTATAATCTGTGAAACATAGTTGTTGCTCGATATAATTTGTTACTTAAATAAAATAAAGGGAAGTGGGAACATTTTCAAATATATAAAACAACATGGTTTAACATATATGAATATTTAAAGTACTCAAAATAAATGAAATAAAATAAAATAAATTAAAAACTATAGCTGTCAAATACTTACTCATCCTCAAGCATTCGCTGTTTATAATCTAAGAGTTGTGGAGAGTTAATATTTTTTCATAATGTGCAGATTGATTCAAATCAGGTAACATAAGAGTTTTAGGGAGAAAAAAATATTTGTATCTTTGATGTATCTGATCATCCCCAGCAGGTAATGACCTTCCTTGACTACGTTGTAAATTCTATAAATGTAGAAGGTGTTTGGTGCTGGTAAACTTGTTCCTTGCTCTTAGATCTCTGCTATGTATACCAGCTTCCTTGCCCTCTGACTTCTAGATATTTCTGGGAAGGCTTTCGTGGAAGACTAGAAGGCAGAGAAGGGGAGAAACCAGCCTATTCCCATTCATTTTCTAGGGCATCGTCATGTCCTCCTTGACTCAAGATCCCACCAGACAGACACTTCATCCACTCACAGTGCCAGATCCTGTCCAGAAGCCCAACATTAACTTTAGCTCCCAGTAGATGTTTTAACTGATATTTATTGAGCACCAGCCTTTTGCTAAGTTAAGCTCAGTACTAGGCACTGGGTATGCCAATTGAACCAGATGTAGTAGGTATGCCAAGTGAACAAGCCCTGGAGGTTTCTGGGCTCTTCAGCCTCTTTCCAGCCAGAGTATGATAGCAGCTGTCTTTTGTTGCTAATCCCTGGGTTGTCTCACTGACCCGATTGCCTTCTCACCTAGATAACTAATAACTCTTTAAAAATCTAGAGTAGTTTTTGTTTTTGTGGGTGGAGCCTGTCTGTTGCAGTTTCTTTTACATAGTTTATACACATTCCACAGTACAGTGCATGGCATGTAGTTGTCAGTGAATAAACATTTAATGCTGATTGTGCAAGAAATCATTCCATGTGATAGATACAATATGCATAATACTCCAAGTAATTCCTTTCTGGCATCCCCTCTGTCTTTCAAAAACAACAAGCCTCCCTGGACACCTAACATTTGCTGTTTCCTCTACTTTGACTATGTTTTCCTCTTATGTTCCCATGGTTAACACCTACCAATTCATTCAAATGTCAGGTCCAGCATTTTCTCCTCAGACCACGCCATCCCCATAACGCAAGGCTCTCTTATTTCCATCCTTTACAGCATTTTTATATGTCTATCACATTTATTAGATCTGGCAATTATATATTAACTTTTATGAATATTTGGCTAACATCTGTTTCCCTCCCTAGAGTATATATTCTACAAAAGAAGGGGTAGGCAGTGTCTTATTTACTCACTATTGTATCTCCAGCTCACAGGATTTGTCTGATATCTAGTAATTAAACATTCTTGTTGAATAAATGAGGGGGACAAAGAGAAGAAACACGAAGTATTCCTGATGCAAGATGTTTAAGAAGACTGGATGATAGGGTGGAAGTAAAGGAAATGACATGTCTAAATTGGATTGACAGGCAGTATTAAATTAAAACTATTCATGTATATAATTCTATCTGAAAATGGTAAGAATTATTGAAGTGTTTTAATGGTGGGAATTAGTGAAATCCTATTTGCATTTCTACAAAATCAATGTCAATTGTTTCAATTACTCATTGCTGGAATCTCATAAGAACACAAGGACTAAGATTTGGAGTCAAAATAAAGTTCCTTCTGCTTCTCAACTTTAATCATAAAAGGGAAGTAAATGGCTTTTCAGTGTTTATTTGCTTTTTATTTTTAAATTTATTACTGTGCCTCATGCTATGCTGTCTTGTTGACTCCTTCTTCATCATAATACATTAAAATGATGTTGTTAAGGAATAATCTGAAATTATCAGCAGAATCCCTTTGCTGAATTGTGTAAAATATTAGTGAGCCATTTATTTTATACATATGGTTTGCATTATTTTCAAAACAAAGTACTGTATTTCATTTCTTTAGTTTTTTTATTGTTCACACAGAGGTTAGAGCGCAGAAAGAGAAAATGAACTCGTTAATTTCCTAAGAAACTTTTGCCTTAGGATCTTGAACCATAATATGATCTGTGTGTCTCTCCTGAAATAGAAAAGAGGCAAGATTTATAGCATGTTTAAACAAAAAAGAGAAGAAATTATAATGCCAAATCCTACTCTATACTCATTAAGGCATCTAGAGATATTCCGGTGTTATTCTAAAAAGTTTGAAAACAATAGATGTTGCTACATTATTAGAATGGCAAGCAGGGCCAGCTACATAATTTGCTGGGCCCAGTGCAAAATGAAACTATGATTTTTTTTTTTTTAAATCAGAAAAAAATTTTCCTTCCTTGTATGGTATTCATTTCCTTTCTTTCATGGTAAATATTTGCTTCTTATCATTGAACTCTCTTAGGCCTGGGATACTCAGGGTTCATGCAGAGCATCACGGGCACCAAGGCAGGCCCTGCATCTCCACACTTGTGGCAAACTCATCATAACCAAAACCTTCTCACACGTATCCTGAGGCCTTGGGGCTACAGTGGTCACTGGGTATGAATGGGGGAGAGGCAACCAATAATCTGTCCTGGGAGGTAAAGAAGTGATAAGAAGCAGATCCACACAGGAGCCAAAGCCTATAGCACATGATCCAGGACATGCTCCATTGTCCCATTAGATTTCTCTTATAAAACAAAATTCAAGGACAAAGTTACTAAGCACTCCGAGATGGCCACTAGAGAGCATCAAACCCCAAACATGGTGTCCCATTCAGAGTTCTGGGTCCTGTGCTACTCACTGGTCACTCACCTGTGAAGTCAGCCCTGATGCTAAGTGTTGGACTATAGCCTCAACTAATAAGTCATTCCATGTAAGAACTAGGGCTGCCTAAGGTCATAAATGTAAGATCCCTGGCTATTTAAATTTGGATTTACATTTATTTTCATATATATATGTGTGTGTGCAAACGCATGTGTGTGTGTATACTTGACAAAATGTAACTGTTTTTCCAAAATATAACTGAATTAATTTGATTCATATTTATATATTTGACAAAATATGACCGATTTATGTTTATACATTTGAAAAAATGTAATTATTGCTTTAGTTGGCTTGTAATGGTCTTTGACCGCCTATAGTACAATTTCCAGTGCCATTTCAGTGGTTTTGCCACCATAGCTCCAGATCAATTTGTACAATAAATTAAGAAAATGTGATTATTTTTACCATGCACTTCCTAACATGTTTATGCTCCTCTGGAGTCTCCAAAGCCTTCTTTACTACAAAGTTGTTCAGTTCTACCCTCAATACGTTAGCATGTTCCCAAACCACCCCTTTCTCCTCTATACACCCTCATTAAAAAAATAAAATAAAATAAATATCTAATTCAGTTCCTACTTACTGTCAGCAACCTCATTAAGTAGAAATTTACATCTCAATTATATTTTAATAATTAATTTGTGAAGACACTAAGAGAAGCTTAGAATCTTGCAAGTTTTAACAATGGTGACTCTAAGATTTCTGCAATTTACATTAACTATACCTCTGACAGATGAATACTGCTGATAAACTCTACAAATCTATGCATGACCATTGATATTAAATTACATAATTAATTACAAAATTACATAATCAGGAGGCAATGTGGCTTAGTGCTTAGATTTATATTCTAAATCTGGCTCTTCCACTAAATAGCCATTTGACCTTTGGCCTGAGTATCCTCTTTTGTAATATGTGGTAATAGTTATACAGATTTCTTCAAAATTATCTTCCTTTGGGAAAATGGTACTCCTTTTATGTCTCTGGGGAAGCAGGAGGTATTTGGGAGAAGTAGAGAATCACATGGTGGAGATACTCTAGTATCTTTGCACCAAGATCACAGGTAGGGTCTGGGTGCAAAAAGGACAACCATGAATGAGAAGTGTTTTCAGAACTGGGACGTGTTTGATTCAAGACTATAGCGGAGGTACATTTTTAGCCTGGAGTTTGTGGTTATGTCCAAATTTCTAAGCAAAGTACTGTGTGTATGTTGAATTTTTTATACTCCATCAGATTAACAGGAAAATCTGTAATCAAAATGTGATTTAAAATGCCAATGCATGTTTATGATTCCTAGAAGCCATAGAAGGAATTTTAGGGTCATCTGAGGCAATATGAGTGTCATTAGGTGATTAGGAGCAGGAAACAGGCTGAAACAGGGGAATGAGTAATTCAAAGCAAGAGGTCCAAAGTTGACAGGTTTAGGTTTTCATGGAAACAAATCTAGTTTTGAGAAGTTCCTTTTTAAAGCAAATGAATATGTAATTGGAAGATTATATGGTAAAAATTGGAGTCCTTAGATCCTAAATCTCCCAGTCAGGAGGCAACTGAGTTTGGCGGGATTGCTGATCCTTTGAGAACCTATTTCCTGAAACTTCTCTGATCCCTGGCAAAAGGGTATTGTGATATGCTGCCATACTTTGGTAAAATTGCTGAATAGAGAAACCTTCAGGGATTTTCCAATTCTTTCCAATTCTTTACTTATCAACACATTTTAAAAAATTCTTCTTCCTGTTTTTATTTTAATTTGGGAGTAAAAAGACATATTTGTAATATATCAGTTTTATGCGTTGAATGTATTTTTAAATCTTAGAGTAATGTTTGCAGTATTCCAAGGGTATGAGGTTGTTTTCCAATGGTAGATCATCAGTTTAACAGTGCCTAGGCTACATTGTTATTGTATAGCAACTCCAATCTATATGAAAATATATTTCTTAAATCTCTCATGTTTTCATATTATATGTCCTCCATCTGTGTAAGGATTTAGTGTTGTAAAGGCAAAATGAATGATAATTTTGTTAGTATGTGCGTGACATACGTTTTCAGGGTTTTCAATAATGCACCGACTCTATTCATTGCTATAGCCACTGCTTAGAATGTGATTTGATTTCCTAGATTTTCTAGCAAAATGAAATATTTGTTTATTAATCAGACCTATTTTTTCAATCAACATGGAAAAATACCAATCAATCTGAAATCATGAATGTTAGATTGGCTTAGGGTGGGAACCCTAAAGGTATATATAGGATGTAATGCAGTTAATGGAAAACTTACATAGTGATCATAAAGCCTGTGAAACAAAAGCTGCAGGAGCCTGGAGAGTCTGGAGGTTGTAAACCTCAGACAGCTGTAGCAACTCCCTGATAAGGACAGAGCTACCCCCACCCCTATCTCTGCAGGTGTTGCTTACTTCACCCAGAACAACTTCATGCTTTTTTTTGACCTCCTCCCATCTGCACCCAGATGCTCAAAAAAATGGCATTTTGCTACACCTGAGGCTTTTTTATGTCTCTCTTTGGCTCCAGACCTAACAGTGAACACTGGTTGGAAGATAGGTCATTTATTTGTTTTGTTTTTTTTTTTCAGTTTGATTAAGTCATAAAACTTATTTCATCATTACACTTTATTTTACTTATGGATTATCTCATTCCTCCATCTAACATAGGGATGCTTAAAATGCAGACAAAAGATATTATTTGGAAAGATAATTTAATTATAGTAACAGGTTTTGAAGGTGTGGGCATAAATTGCTATATTAAGATTCTTGGTGTAGTTTATGAGTGGACAGACGTGGCACATAGGAGGCGATTAATAGTTAGGGTTCTTTTTCTTTTTTTCCCTAAACCTAATCCTTATCTTAATTCTAACCCTAACCCTAAATTCATAGTTATATTTTGATTAAATGACATGTAGCCTAGAGCAGCACTAAGTGGTATGCGAAATTTCTTTTCCCCTTTAATCTCTTCTCTATACATTTCTATATTTGCTAGGTTTCAAAATATTAGGGGTAAAAGTATCCTTACATTTCACAAAACAGATTAAGTGTAGTTTGAAATTTTTAAAAATCTATACGTTTCCTGGAACTTGTTGATTTAAAAGTGTCTTCTGTTATATACTAGCAGTATCCCAGAATTGCCATATAATAAAGGTCCCTTTCATGGACCAAAATCAATAGGCGATTATTAATTAAGAACAATTAGATATAACAACATTCTTTGGTGAATTGCATTAATAAGAATTTCCAGTGTATCTCAATGATTCAAAAAAAATGCCATAGAGTATTTTGACCAAAATAAAAATTGTCATTGTGAAAACAGAGTTGATTTACCTAGGCAGCATGGGTGCCATATGCGTATATGGTTGAATAGCTCCATGAGTGTCAGCATTTTGGGTAACATTTTTTTAAAAAAAGGACACATGTCTATGAATGTGTTACTTCAAATGCCACAATTTTCTTATGCATGTGCTGAATCAGATCTTTGACACATGTCACATTTTCTAACTTGTAATGTAGGGCTTCTTTGCTGGGAAACATGTAAATTAAAAATAAAATAAAATGTTATTTAATAAAATAAACCAGATACAAAATCTTGCCTTGTATTTACAGATAAATTTTAATGGAATATTTCATGGTCTAACACAAATATCAGACCCAATGACACTAATTCTTGTACAGCCTTTGGCTTACCCTGTATAACAAAATCTGTTATTTAAAGTAGACTATAAAATACCTTATGGTAAGTGAACTTCCAAAGACACAAAGAAAATTCTCCATAAATTTAAAAGCTTACCTCAAATTCTTATTGGCATAAGCTTAGGATGAAGATACTATTAAATGTATTATCTTAGGTAGTTGAAATATTAATCTATAATACTGGTTAGAGTGTGAAAATTAAAAAAAAATAGGTTTAGGTATTTTTGCTTGTTTCTAATCAACATTAGTAAACACACATAAGTGAAGGTAAAATTACCTTTACAGAGTTTTGAAATTTTGGCAATTTCAAGCAAATTTCCCTAAGTCAGCAACATTTTTTTATCCTTAGCATATTACAAGGTTCACATATTCCAAGGAGTAATGATTAAATGTTGTACAAATAAGATGACATTTATTTTACTGATGCTTAATTTTTAAAACTTTGATTTAGAAATGTACAAAGAAAATGAGCATCATTGAGGAAAACTAAAATGGATGGATAATGTATGCAGTTGAAAAGAACATATTCAAAATAATGTGTTTGGCATAAAGAAATATGTTTTGCATCATCTTCTGTAACCTGGCACTGGAGAAAAGAAAGTTCCATCTTTCAATGTTTGTTTTCAAGCCTAAGAAAATGTACTAAATGAATAGACAATTCAGTAATGTCCAACAGATAACTAAAATTCAAATTTTATTTTTTCATATTTATCAGACAACTTTTTTTTCTGACACGACTTTACTGAAAGATGAAGTGCAAATGGGAACCCTGTAAGAATGTTTGTAAGAGTTGTACATGACATATTTTAAGCGCCACTAAGTACACATTGAATACTTTGTAAGTATATAGGCATATCAACATGCAAGTGTCATGTACCTAAGATTACAATATGCATTTTGTTTTCTGAAAATGTTAGTGACAAGAGTCAATAATTGTGTTTCTCTATTTTCTGTGCAGTATGGTTAGTTTTGGCAAATCTTTTTAAAGCACAGAATTTAATTTTTATGTTGTCATAAATATACCCTTCCAAAAGTTATGAATTTCATGTCATATAAATAGAACATTTTATATTTGAAGCTACATTACTGGGAACATCTGCATTTCTGGGTACCATTTCAGAGATAAGTCTTTAAATTCTTTTTAACATGGCAGAGTTGTTTTAATGTTGGTTATGTTGAAACATTTATGATAAAAATGGAGCTTTCTTGAGGGAATATTTTTTGGTTGAATTAAAAGCTAAACAACCAATTCACAAATAGTGATGTGAACTGAATATGAAGAAAACAGGTCAGTAATCCCGAACTCATAATTCCTAGGGTAATGACTTAACTGTATCATTTAATCTACAATAAGTACAGCAGGTGCAGTTAAATAAATTTGTAAAAAGATTAGAATCTTATACACTTGTAAGGAGAAAAAGTACTAGCTTTGAAATTTTTCTAGATTATTTTTTCTATTTATGAGATTCATTCAATATATTAAAAACACAGAGAAAAGCAAAAAGGATAAAGATATAACAATTCACTTTACATTTCATAGTTTTTCTTTCAACCAATTGGTGACCACTGCTTTCAACCATTAATATTTTATTGCGTATGACTTTCACTATCAGCAAATATAAAGAGAAAAGTGTCTACTAGCATCATGTACAAGGAAAAGCATCTGAAGAAAGAAAGCATTTGAGGTTTGACAGTACAGTGTGTAAGTGTAGTGTTGCATTTCATACCGCACTTAAAAGTCCATGTAGGAATCACTGCTGCTTTGACCCTGGATGTGGGAAAAGTGCTTAAGTGCTGAGCCCTGGTAGGATTTTTTTTTTTTTTTTGCCCCTGCAATCTTCAAATATCTTTTAACTTTTCTTCTTTTGAAATGTACAGTATATTTCATAGGGGAAAATAGTGTTTTTTCTTTACATCTTTTTCACAATTGGGCCCATTCTCTCCAAAATAATCATACATTTCTTGTTTATATATATATATGGAAAAGATGGTAAAGATTAGACCAAATATTACTTGTAACATAAACACATAACATAGAAACATCTTATTTTAACTTTAAGCATATTTTATAGATTCACAATTATAATTTGAGATATTCGTGTATCTTTTTTTTCCTAGAGGAAAATCTGCTCATAAAATGTCATTTTCTTTGAGGATAATTAAATTACATCATTGAAAAATTCATATTATGTCTATGCAGACAAAATAAAGTGGGCATTTGTGGCAATACTTTGCATTATTCGAAGATTATTTGTTTAGAAGGAAGAAGTTTTGAATTACTTAAATTTTTGTCTTGTATAGTTAATATCTATACGTAAAATAAGTCATATACATGATTTTTACTTAAAGCACATTTTTAAATTATAAGAAATTATTACATTTTAAAAATTAAATACAATATCAGATTGGATCGCAAAGTGTTGCCATGTAAATCATTTTTTTAAATCAACACAATTACATTGTAATATTTAATAGGCATGAGAAGAACTATTTTTATAAAGTTATATTTTACCTATAGGGAAAATTAATGATAGAAAAAGAAAAACAAGTGCAGATTCACACACCATAGAATACACTGAAGAACTTGGCTTTTGAGATTTCCCAGGGGATGGGGAGTGTATTTTTATAATAGTCCCATAAGAATGTTTCCTGGGATAGCTTCTAAATATCTTCTAAATTTCCTGGGATATCTTCTAAATAATTATTTCCTCTATGTATATTGAAGTATCATAGCCCATGTTAAAAGTGAGAGGTAGAAGGATTATTGTAAGTGTGCATGGCAGAGAACTTACCAGCTATATCCAATAACTATTGCATTCAATATTAGTAATCTCAATACATAAAAATGCTGATGATTTTAAAACCCATTCTCATATGTTGTCCCCCTTAACTCTCTTTATTATCTTGCTGCTTTCAATCCATTGCCTTTGGAAGGGTATAAGTGCAAAGGGCTTGTTTGGGGTAGAATACAGAGAGAAAGGAAAAAAATGAATAGACAAATAAAACATAAAAAATTCCCATTAAGATACAGCGACTTAACTATTAAACGTACCCTATGATCTTTCATTGAGTAAATTTGTACTTACTGTAAAAGTATTGCAATCTATGAAAAAATGCACATATTTCAAAGAAAATTTAAGAATTCTAAATTCAATTAGAATATGAATCAAAGTTTAAAACTCAGGTTACTTCTTTCTCTGTAATAACATTAAAAACTAACCTAAATAATAATTTTATTGTTTCATGTTAATGTTTAAGAAAAACTTAACTTGAATTAATTGTATTTTTAACTAATGCTCTAATATGTAAGAGGTGAAGATTAGCAACCTCTTGGATCTTGTTGAAGAATCCTTTACAAATCCCTTTGCATTAAGTGTCCAGCAATAGAATTGCAGATATTGCACTGAGTATATTTCAATATTGCCAGTGTATATTTCAAAACAAATTCTATTATCTACACTAAGATTTCCTCTTTCCCAATATTCAAAATGCATATTATAATTACATGAGTTTCCAACATCCATACACAGCAAGTACAAGATACTTACATGTACATACACTGTAGTTACCTATATTTTGCATAGTTTTTAGTGTGTACTTTGTGCCACTTAATAAAAGCATTACTCAACAGTAATTCTCATTAGGTGTTTAATTTATTTCAGTTGTGATTACTGGGTTTTGTTTTGTTTTGTGTATTCATCACAGATTACATTTGCAAAGAGAGATACTATTGGGCATTTTTAGAGGACTCTAAGTAATTAGCAATATTATGGGGAAGTTCCAGTAAGATAGGAGGTTTTGCATTTTCTCCACAATTAAAAAACATAATGTGAAATTTTATATTTTTCATCCATTAAATTATCCATGTGTGAAGAAAAAGAAAAAGCATTTTAAATGTTCCCCTTGGTAACACTTTGCAATAAGTGGCACTAAATTACACGATAACTGCTAAGTTACATGGAAGAGCCATCACTGTCAAACAGCTGCTGTACATGTGCCTACATGGAATCTCAATGCTGTTACAATCATGAGTACATAATTACAAATGAGCCTGTCCTTTTAATTGAGATATTTATATTTTTACAAAGAAATAAAAATAAATGAGGTGTTAGCTTCTTTGTCATATTTAGGAAAGTTAGTTTTCTTTCTCTATTTGTTATTTTAATTGTGGGGTATCAATGAAAGATTAAGCATCTTGAGTTAATGTGAGATCATCCAGTTTCTAGATTAAACTTCAATATCAGGTTCCTTAAACTGTTTCTTGGATTTTCTGGTAAAAGAAAACATGTTGAAGTCTCTCCCTCTCTCTCTCTCTCTTCCATCTCTCTCTTCCTCTCTTACACATAAACACATACGTACACATCATAAACACATGCACACACTCAATACTCTGGTCATGCTCTCTGTCTTTATTCTTGTACTCACAAACTGTTCTTGTTCTTCCTAATTTTGATAATCATTCTATTTAGGACACTCAAAAATGGAAAAAAAATAATGCTGCTTAGACTTTTTTTTTTTTGATGGAGAACAATCACTTTACACTGTAAACAGTACACTAGTAGAGAATAGCTACTTTTGATAAAGAATAATGCTCCATATTCTACTAAGAGTATGTGTGTGTGTGCACACTTCTTCCACTGAGTTCTGTAGCTATTGTGCTCACTTAGAAGAGACAGGAATTTGCTCTATGTGCACACAAGTGTGTATGTTTCAAACATTGAAATTGACATGGTTCCCATTTAGAAATGTTATGTCATTATTTTTTGATTTGTTGGAATAGAAATAACCAGAATTTTTATAATTTAGTCCCTCGTTTGGTTGAAAAATTAAATAATTTTTAAAGGTAGGAAAATATAATTTTATTGCTATGCTTTTTTTCCAGTCACAGAAAAATGACATCTAATTCAAATCAAATTATATTTAACTGGCAAACATTTGATTAGAGCCCACGAATTATAATATATCAATTATTGTAACTGGTATAATAATGCAGTGTTTTATCTAAATGGATTTTTAAGAGTTCTACTAAGATTTGATATTACTCTGAAGGGTTAAAAGAATCAAAAATCTTGGAATGCAACCAATTTGGATTTCTAATTTTACAGTGCTATAAATAATGATTGAGTTATTTAGGCAACAATTTAGCTGTTGGAGCCAAGTAGAATATAGATGAAATGAAGAGGGATGTAAATGCAGCATCAATGAAGAGTAGTAATTTTGTAAGTGCATCCTGAAATTAGGCTTTAAATAGTAATTGATGATGCAGTTTACACATATTATTCTGTAATAAGAACCTTTCCATTTTGTACTAACAGGATGAATTTTGATTTGTGGAATCTTTCTAAAGATTATGCATTGAAAGATATGAACAGTTTATAAACCTATTCTAGTTTCAATGTGTCTAGTAGCACCTACCTGATTCTCTCAAACTACCATACTATATTAACATATTATTGCATTTTTCCACAGATGGTATGGAGTGAACTGTAAAAACAAGCATGCAATCACATCAATGCAGACTTATTTCCTTAAAATGTCATACTGTATATGATTTATTATGTTAACACTCAACCACATCATATTATTTATGTTCTGTATATTCTGAAAAAGTGCTGCTTGACTGACATCGTCCTTTTTCTTTTGTAAGAAATCAACAAGATAAATGCTTCAACAATCAAAAAAAACTTAAAAATTCTAACATTGTTCTTAAAAGATTTATACTTTTCTGATAAATAATCTAAGATACAGCACCCTTGTCTTTCATTTGATATTAATACATGGTGTTGTACTCAACCATTCTCATTCCCCAAAAATAAATTCCAAGATACTATTTTTAAAACCTTAGGCCATCATGCTGTCAGACATCACAAGTATAGCTACCATATTGTCATATTTGTTTTTTTCTTAAAGGTGCAATGCTTGTAAATGGGAAAGTAGTTTTTTAATCTAACTGGATTTTTATTCTTTAGCATACAATAATTTAATGAGAACTAATCTAACAATATTGTATTTTACTAGAAGAAATAATAAGATTTTAGATTGACTCTGTGTCATACTTAAGAGTACAGCATTTCTTAAAGGTTAAATACACCAAATTTTTAAAATAATCCAGAGAAAGAGACTTTTACTTTGGAGTTAAAAGCATGGCAGAAATTCTCTATCACTCACTGTTTCATAAGTTTGTACCTCACAAAATGCATAGACAGGAATTTAATATAAAGAATTAGTTCATTTATACAGAAAACATATCTTAAACATTTCTTTTTGGCAAACCAACATAGGTAAGCAGCTCTGGAACTGCCAAATTAAAATTTGTAAAGTTTTAGCAAACTAAAAGTTTATTTTTAGGTTATTATTCGACTATGGTTGTAATTTAAAACCTGAGGCTGTGCACTGGTTGTTAGCTTAAAATTACCTTTCCTTATAACATTGTGCTTCCATTGTATAACAAATAAAAATTAACAAGAACTAGAAAAATTTGTTGTTGAACAGTGCTAGGACATACAGACAAAAGTACTAATACATGTTATCTACTTATAATATTGGTTTAAGTAATATTTAAAGGGATATAATGGACGTTAGAAAATGCTTACTTATGACTGAATTACATACAGCCAAAAAAGTTAAATATGTATCAAATAATGTTTAATTGGATTTATTATATGCACTATATACAGATACTAAAATGTCTCAAAATTGTGCCCTATGGATACTTCAACTTTGTTTAGGCAGGTGAGTTCTTATGGAGCAAATAAATTACAGAATCAAATTAGAGAAATGAATGAAATCTTTGTGATTCCCAAAGTAATAAAATGTTTGGAATGATTTATTGGTAAATGAAGCTACAATATCCTAATAGTAGGATCTATATAATTACATAAGATAGCATGTCATGATTGCCATCCATACACATGGCTCCTGTATCAAGTACTATATTTTAATAGCAAATCGATACAGCTTTACCAGTATAATCTCAAACATTCCAAAAAACTATACTACGATGTTTTCTTTTTTCAGTTTATGTTTTCTAGGGCATATGTTTCCAAAACATGTTGCCTTTGAAGACAGACATGTAGAAAACATTATTTGTAAACCTCTAATCTTCAATTAAACTAAAGTACATTAGGTCTTTACTTAATCCTGTTACTTGTGAAAACTGTCCGATGACAAACTGATAAGATCTATGACTTAAAGAAAAAAAAATGGGGATCTCTGCATATTTTTTAATGTATAAAAACAACTCAATATCATGATCCAAGGAGATGATTAACATTGTTAAGGCTGTATATTCAAGCACTGTATGTTAAAAGAGCAATGGTGTGAATTTACGCAGTAAGAAATGTCCTGCATTATGGATGGTACAGTAATTAAAGAATGATGCTTTCAACAGCTGATTGTTGGTGTACACTGGCTACTGATAGCAGTACAGTATGGAAGTTAATAAAGGTAGCAGAAGATGATAGAAATGAATTCTGAAAGATGATAGCCAGTTTTCTCCAGCAGCCAGCCTGGTAACGAAAACTCAGAATCTTGGCCTGCATTTTAAATGAAATACTCTTTTTTCTCTTCAGCATTGACTTGGCTGCCTTCAGCATTGATAATGGCTGTGTCAGCGTCTGGTGCATCTTCAGCTCCTTTAGCTTCATTTGTTAAATATGTTCCTGTGTATATTGGAAGAAAAATATGTTAGCTCTGTGAGACTAGTAAAATAGCCAGCACTAAAGTTACATTCAATTAGGAAGGAACTTATGCCAGATTTCTTATATGTTGAAACATACTCTGAGACGTAACAAGACACAAATCACCCGTCCAAAGTTGTACCGTTTCTTTCAGTTTTCAGCTATGTGTTGTAGGTGAAGCTGTGGTTTGGTTAAGTAGAGGCAAGAGCCAAACTGAAACGGTTAATGAGTAACTTTGACTTCTTTAATGATGACGGATAAAGACCATGTGAGCCATACAGTTGTGGCAATCAGGGTACTTTTTTACAATATTGATAATGATCACGTCAAAATTGTCACCATTCACTTTGGTAAATCTATTTAAAGGTAGATTGTATCAATAGTTTGCTACCTGGCCTGTCGGAAAATCTCACGTATTTTCCTCACTAATATGGCTACACGTTTCCATATACTTACAAACAAAAACATTGACCAAATGGTTATAGTTGCATTCCTGTTCTAGAAAGTTATAAACTTCCATCTGTTTTTTTTATGAGCTAGTGACTCTTTCTGTGACCTTCGGCCATTGGCTAAACATTATTTTTCTAAGCCAATCCAACTCTAAAGTCATATAAAATAATCAAGAATTCCCTGAAACAATTTATTATTTATCTGTTTCTTTCTCTTCACACATGCATACACACAGAAACATACATACACACTCAAATATTTCATAATGAAGCTAGTCTTCATTTATTCCACCAATGTTAAGAGCACTCTAATTAAATATGACCTACCTTTATGTCTTGCCAGATATCGACCAAGCAGAAATATAGAACACAGCGTGACAAATACAACTACAGCCACTATTCCTCCTATAAGAGCATGGTCAGGGCCAGTCTGGCCAGCCAGAGCATTAGGATCTGGAAAAGAGAGAAAAATATTATTCTAGTCTGTGTGTTACTTATGTATACAACACATATCTACATTAGAATGAGTTATTTTGAAAATGTGCACAATTTTATTAAAATAAAATCACATTGACGTGTATTACACCAATCGCTGAGTCAACAAATATTGTGTGCCTATAGTATACAAGGTGTATGTATATATCTAACTTTATAACATTTGATACATCAATAACTATTGCCACTGAACTTACAGTTTAAGGGAAAGATTGGGTAAACAAATACAAATATATGATTTTGTATAGTTGTATGACTCCTTTTTCCTCACCTAAATCTAAAAATGAATGTATGAGTTTGTGTTTGTGTGTGTGTGTGTGTGTGTGTGTGACAAACACAGCTACACTATTATTTAGATAAAATTACATCATGGGAAAGGCTGGGCCTGAAGACAATACTTTGAGACTTATTGTTAAGTCAGTATTATTTAAAACTATGGAAATTGATTAACTCCCCCAGGAGTGTCTACATAGAAGAAGAGGTCTGAGAACAGACCACTGGGGAATTCCCATATTTAAAGCCCACGAAGAGGAAGCACTTCCAGCAGAGCAGATTGAGATGGGGAGAACAGTATGGTAGGAAGAGAGCTTGGAGAGAACAGTATAGTTAATTAAAGGGAAGAATGCATTTTAAGGAGAAGGGAGGATCGCAGCTCTGCTCTATGTTGATAGGAAGGGGAAGAATAATACTCAGCATTGAGGATTAAGTACCTGTGGAACTTGTATTTCTAGAAAAAGTGGTAGGAAAGAGAGGGATTTAGTGGTTTATTTTAACATTCTGCCTTTAATAAGATATTATAAGAAAGAAATCAGCCCAGAAAAGCGTTGGCAGTTTTCAAGCAGAAATAAAAAGATCATAAGAAAGCCAGACATGTGGGTACTCAAAAGTTTGGAAAATTAGCCATTTATAGAAGTCACATAGTAAGGGATAAAAGTGAGCGAAGCTTCAAGCAACAAAATCCACTAAATCTCAGCCTTATGACAAAGATTAGATTGAGTGTACTACCTACTCTCCAAGTTCATTATTGCACGTAGTTTTGTCGTTAACTGTTTATAATTTAAAAGAGGGATTTAAGAGGAGGAGAAAATCAAGAAATAAATTAGGCTTGGTAATAATGCATTCCAAAACAACAGTGGGATGATAAGAACATGAATCTGACAAAGAGATTTAGGAGTCTACTATTCTTTAATGGAACTGTTCTGTCAAAGAATCATATGTTGGGACACACACACACACACAAAAAGTTTGACTAAACTTCAAACAACCTCTAGATCCCTAAACTTGATGAAAGCTAGAAGTGGACTGTAAAGGCTGCGTAGCCCCAATGGAGCACAGAGTCCCCAACAGCTACTTCAGATATGGTAATGGAATTTGACTGAGAAGGTGGAACTCCCCAGAGCGTAGAATTGGGGAAAGAAAGAAAAGAGCAAACAGGGGAGAATCCAGTTTCTTCAGGGAACTACAACCATTGCCCAAGGCTTTTAATGCCAGCCTCACATGTTTTCATAGTTTCTATGGATTGGTGACTAATCTATGTTTTCCATTCTTCCTATATTTCCAAATGGAAGCACTTATTATTAAGGAGGCTTTTCCTCTCTCTGTTTTATCATTGTGTGTTGTGTTGGGTGGAGAGGAATATTAATAACTTGTGTTTTGCTTTTTTTTTTTATGTGGACTAATGCATCTAAACATGATGAAGAGGATTGCACACATCTGAGGATACTGGACTTTGAGTTGGGTACACTGGGTTGATTGGACTTTACGTTGTGTCTTCATAAACGGTGTTGCAGTGAATCACGTGAGGGAAAAGAGGTGGAAAAAAAAAACACTTGGTGATCAGGAGAGTATACTAGGGCAGAGATTGCTAGCTGATGCCAAACATTTCCTGGGCTTTCAGTGCTCAGAGATGGGCATTTTCCAGCCTGCCTTGTAGTTGGGTGTAACAATGTGATTTGTGTTCCAGACAATTGAATGAAGGCCCAGGTAATAAAAACCTCCCACACGTAACCCTCCTGTGTGATTGTGGTGGATACAAGTTGAAGGTAAGACAGCAACAGGAAGAAGTAAAGCTATTGGCCACCAAATATCCACCTGGAAGAAAATTGTCCAACTAAGAATACGTGCATTGAAGTGCTTGAGAAAAAAAAAACAAAAAAAGCTTTATTTTTAAAGCACCGAGCATTAAAAATTAATATGTTACAGCAGCTAGTTTTAATTTAGATTTCTGCTATACTTACGTTTTCCTAAATGTCTGGTATTGCCCATAAATCTCAAAAATGGAGAAAAAATAAACCTGTCATGTCTTTGAATTCTGATTCTTTGCTAAATACTTTGGAATCCATTTAAAATCTCACCTCTTGCTCAAGTCCCCATATACAGACTGTCATAAATCATATCCATGTTATTTGGTAAGTATCTTTCAAAACTGAGCACTCCTTTGGGAACTTAGAAATCACTGCTTTTCCTACATCTCTGTACTTGTCTTATTTCCTGAAGATAATTTCTTAGAAGTAGTATTGTTGGATCAAAGGATATAAATATTTTGTAAAGACTTTGATAACTACTGCCAAAGTACTTTGCAGATTGTACAAATTCACCCTTCATTAACTACCTGAGGGACATTTTCCCCTATATATCATACTAACATCAGACATAAATTTTTAAAAAATTGCCAATCTGATGTGAAAAAATGTCATCTCAATTTAAACATTTTGGATTCATTAAATTACAGATTAGGATAATAATATCTAAATCTAAATATTTTTGGTCATGTTAATTCATCAATTTTGAAATTCCCACCTATGCAGTTTGTCCATTTTTCCACTCAAATTTTCTGTTTTAACAACTCTCTTTACAAAAAGATTAACATATTTAGCAATGTCTCTTTATTCTTTATCTGTATATTTAGCCATAGATAAGTTTAACCATTTTATGTAATCAACTCTATCAAACTGTTGTGTTATGACGCCTGGCTTGTGGGTCACGATGTGAAACACTTTTGCCATGATCAGATTTTTTGCAGATTGAGCTACTATTGTCATTTAACCCTTTAAATTATTATATTTTAATCCATCTAAAATGTATTTTGGTCTATGATTAGAGGCTAAAGTTTAAAGTATAACTAATTCTTTTTTGATAGCCAATTGTCTTTCATAATATTTTTTTCATCAGTAATTTTAGGTAACCTACCATAAAATAAGTGTATATATTCAATGTATTTCTGTATATTTTAGTCTATATTAGTGATCTGTATGTCCAATCCCCTACCAGTATTGTTGATTCAAAAATCGTTTTAAGTATTTGCAGAAGTCTCCAATCAAGATCATAAAAAATTTGGAAGAATCAAAAATATTAACAGATTATTTATTAGGACTGTATTAATTTATAGATAGATTTTGTTTTATAAGTGCATTATTCAGAATCATAACATGAGTCTTCAATTATTCAAATGTTCAGTGTCTTTTAGTACATTGTATGGTTTTCTCATATTGAACCACATATTTTCTGCTCTAAAAATTTCTAATACTTTTAAATACATAAAAATAAAATTATTAAATACTCAAAAATGTTATTACTTTTTAATCAAATTGTATGGCCTCTTTATTTATTTTCTTTGGTTCCATTCATTTTTTTTGTACTTTGCTTTCTAAAGCATTATTTTTAATATTTGTAAAGATTAAATTTGCCAAGATATTTTTATTTCCTGACCATCAAATTTATTTAATTTTCCTTATTATTATATTATATTATATTTTATTTTTTTTTTTGAGACAGAGTCTCACTCTGTCTCCCCAGGTAAAGCGCAATGGCATCATCATAGCTCACTGCAACCTCAAACTCCTGGGCTCAAGTGATCCTCTTGCCTCAGGCTCCTGAGTAGCTGAAACTACCGACATATGCATTCGCGCTAGGCTAATTTTTCTATTTTTTCAGTAGAGACAGGGGTCTCGCTCTTGCTCAGGTTGGTCTTGAATTCCTGAGCTCAAAAGCAATCCTCCTGTCTCAGCCTCCCAAAGTGCTAGGATTACAGGTGTGAGCCACTGCACCCCGCCAAATTTTCCTATTATTTTAAATAGTGTTTCAGTTGTTCTCTTAATGTTTTTCTTTTCTATTGATACCAATATTGTATTTTATTTTTCTACTGTATCTTTTAACATTTTCTGAACAATAATGACAATCAATATTATCTTAATTTTAATGATCCCAGAATTGCATCTAAAATCTAAGTGGACTAGTCATAATCTTCCTGTTACCAGTGGTTGAATGAATGATGAGTAAATGTGAAGGCATATATACTATATGTTCTCAATGTCTAGAGTTACTTTACCACTTCTCATTTGTCTAAAATTTGATGGCAAAGATATTTAGTCCTTAATAATCTGGAGCACACATATTGTCTCTTAACAAAAGAAATTTTATGATAACATCCGTGAACTTTAAATAAATAAATATTAATATTATTTTGTTGTGGATAATCATTCAACTGACCAAAGAATCCCTGGTTTATATCTTTTGACTTAAGAATTCAGAAGAAGTTGTCAGAGTGTTTTGACTATTTATTTTGCATCCCCACTTCTCACTTCCCCACCAGAATAAATCTAAAATTATTTAGGTTTTGGGTTATTTTTTTCTTTTTTAACAAAAAAATCCTTCCTTTTTTTTTTTTTTTGCTTGATTGCTATCTGAATTCTTTGCTTTTTCCTCCTTACATTTTAATATTTTACCTGAAAATATTTTGCAGTTTGTATCATCAGAAATTTGCCTCATTTGTAAAACAATTTTCAAAAAAATATCAGATTAGTTCATTTGCTTTCAGTTTATGAATTCCTTTTTCTACTCTATTTTTGATTAACAATTATTCTTCTTTCTTTCTTGGAAAATCCAATTATGCATTGGAAGGAGCTTGATATTTTATGTTACACATATGTAATTCCCTATTTTCTACTTTTATAATCATTTTACTAATTTATATTTTGTTCTACTTATATCCCCCAAGTTTATGTTCTGTTTAATTGATTTGATTTTTGATAATAGATTTTCCTTCTTATTTCTTACAAAAGGATTTTGTTATTGGTTGGGATTTTGGTTTAACTAAACTTTCTATTTATTCTACTCTGTTATTACGTAATAGCTGTTTTAAAAACTGTTATATTATTGACAATAGAAAATGTCAATTTCTTTATTTAGTATATAATGCATCCATTTGAATATCTGAGAAAATGTTTTTTTGATGAACATACATTACTTTTCTGATTTTATTGCAAATATCTTCCAGCAGTTGCAGATACATTTTTTAATATTCTTTTTATGTATCCTTGCATTTTCTTTTCTTATTTTTAATTTTATTGATGTTTTGAACAACTATTCTCTGCTTTAATGCTGATGTTTATTCCTGCTCATCTCTATTGTTGTGGATCAAACTAGAGAAACTATCTTTGTAACTGAAATATGGTTTATAGGACATCTGCATCTAGTGGATGGAGTGGAGAAAGACCCTTGGGATGTAAACAACTATTGTTGACAGATTTCATTGATTTATTTCACATTTATTTATCCTATAATCCTCATTCTTAGTGTTGAATCAAAGATACTATGTAGGCAATCCCCTTGTTAATTTTGCACATTTATTAAGACAATTGATCTGTTAAAATTTGTTTTAGATCATTTTAAGTTTATCACGTTCATCATTTTTTTCACTTGGTTTCAGATACATTTGTAGATATATTAATAAGAGTTTCAGAGAAAGTAATCCATAACACATATTTATTTGGCCCTATTCGTTCTTATAATTTGTGAAGAAAAACTTCAACTTTTTGCCTTTATCTCATTAACAAAACAAATCAACATATTGTTACAGAATTTGTAATGCTTTCAAAGATAATATGGATATAAAGGATGTTATTTTACATATCTACTGGTAAGTGTATACTCCATTCAGGGGTGGGGAACCTGAGATCTCCAGACCACATATGGTCCTCCAGATCCCCAAATGCCACGGAATCCAAACTTCACATAACAAATCCCTTTATTGTTCTGTAAAATTTGGATTCAGTCAAAGGCTGCACTCAAGGATCCAGAAGGCCACATGTGTCCCCAAGGTCACAGGTTAATTCTCTTCTGTCTTATCTCTCTTCTGTTTCCTACTGTCATAGCAATAAATCGATGAAGTACAGCTTTCTAAAGTTTCTTTACAGAAAGCTGAGTCTGCATTATTATTCAAGTAAATACATCATGTATATTTAAAGACCATTATTCATTCTCAAGTGTTAGCCCATGATTTGCTGCAGTTAGCCTGTTAAAACTGGAGTAAATGTCCTCAGATTTGGCAATATATTAGCAATTTCTTTTACCTAACAGTTTACAAAACACAAAGAATATTGCAAGCTTAAAACTCTTTGAGCTTAACATCTTTCTGTTAGAGTTATTTGATTCTTAGTAAAGGACTCCAAAGAGACAATTATGTCAAATAATAATATTTTGGGTCAGTAATTTCAGATATTTAAAATAGTGAAAAATAACATTAAGGTATAGTTTTATTTAACATCTTAATATGAAGAATTCCTAAATTATGTGATTCTATGTCTGAAATCACTGCTAGGGGTTTCTACCAAGTCTGTCTATAATGTTCTTTGTTCTTAAAGTATGAACAACAAAATATGAACTCTAAATAATCTCTGAGACTTTCTATTATCACAGCATATTAGAAAGTATAAATATTACATAGTTCTTCATTCAAATGTTAGAACTATTTTATAAAAATGGTTTTATGAAGTTATATATGATTTGCAGTTTGAAATAAAATAAGAAATTATTAAAATTAAAACTTTTTAATTTAAAATTATATTTCAAGATCATTTTTATAAAAAAATTATATATTATTTTATATAAATATTTCATTACTTATATATAAATTTTACTAAAAAATAAATTAATTAAAATTTATTATATACATTTTTAATTATTTTATATTAAATAAATGTTTCCAAAGTCAAGTTTTGAGTAACAGAAATGTCAGTAAAAAAATTTTCAAGTGGAGAACATTGATCACACAATCCTGGACTTATAAATTTTTTACACCACATGTTAAACCATTTACTGCTGTATAACTTTGGGTCAAGTTTTTTACCCTTATCTTTAGAAAGTGAATACTTCTTATTTCCCAGAATTGTCAATGACTAAATATGTTAATACCCTTAAAGGGTTTAGAAGAATATCTGACAAAAAGAAAGCACTATCTGTTAGTTATGTGAGAAAAAAAAAGGTGGAAACTGTAAGCTATCATGTAGAAAAATATAAAATAAGAAGTTTCCTTTTTCAACCTCTTCAAAGACTCACTTAGGACTTTTGACTTACTCTATGTGGTAATTGTGAAACCAAGCTAAGTGTCTGACTATTTGAAAGATGGGGGAAAATATTAAGAGGAAGATTTCCATAATGAGATTAGATAAAGGAGAATCTGGTGGGAGTGTGATGAGTAAGGATTAAATGAGAGAATAATTTGTCAAGTATTTAATCTGTGTCAGGCTCTATATTATAAATGGCTGTTTTATTCAATGCATGTAAAGTGTTGACCCAGGAAATCATAGCTATTACTAATATGAAGATTGATACACCATGGAACATTCTTGGACAAACCCATTTCAAAATAATCCTTGAAAAATTTCAAAAATAATTATGAAAATCAGGTTTAAAGATGGCTTAGATGACTCCTATTTTGGGAACAAGAGCTAGTTGAAGTCACTCATAGTTTTTCGTCTTTTCACATAATTGTATTCTCTTTTCTTGTGTCATGATGAGGAATCCAGGGTCCATCCATGCTAAATGATCTCCTGTTATGCTGCTGCTTCATCCTATAAGGCATTCTTCTTTCCTTCTGTGTATGTAAATTCCAAATAACAGTAATCAATCGCTCCATGCCAATTATCCCTGAATTATTTAATTTAGGAGATTTTTGGCTTGCATTAATTAACTTGCTTAAATTTTATCTTCCCCCAAAGATGTAAATTTTTTTGAAGATAAAGGTTGTGTCTTAGATTTATGATGGAGCTCCAACGGCACTTTTACATAGTTCTTAGAACCAAACAAATTGAGTGAGTGAATGGATAATATTCAATTATTATGCTGAATTCAGACAGAGATTGTTTTTTGTATATCTGTTTGCTGTGCTAAGCAATGAATCACTGCTCCTTTGTGATACTAAATTATAATAATACTGTTACTACCTAAATACTTTAGAAATTCCCGCTAAGTGAAAATGACTCATCCAGATTTATACTTAATTAATGCTTTGGATAATTTGATTCTAACATTAAATTTGAATTTTTCTGTCTACCTAAGGGCCTACCTTCCCCTCTTTACAAAAAATAATGCTTCAGAAAGAAGATCACTATCGTCAAACATTAGAAATAGTTATATATAATTTATGAAAAAATGAACTGTCCTTTGACAGTATATATTAGCAAAGTCCCTGAAGAGAAATTCGTCACTACATTCACTTAAGAGCCATCTATTTTCTTCTAATTTTATGTACAATTACTGTTTCTGACAAAAATATTTAAGAACAACCTCTAAAGGATAGAAAACATGAAAATATACAGTGCTTTGTGTGTATAGTGATTTAAAAATAATTTTAACTATAAACATTGTTTACAGTAACTCTGAATCCATGAGGTTTAAATTAAGGCTACATCTGACAACAGAGTATCATTAACAGGTTAAAACAGACTCCAGCAAGGACAAAACTAAGTCTTTCCTCTCAAAATGTATTTATTATAACATAAATTTATTTCAACAACAAATGCTTCTTCCAACATGTTTCTACTTGTAAGAGTATAAGCTTCCTATTTAAAAAACATTTACAAATACTAATGATAAAGTTACTATTTTTTTTCTTGTTGTTGTTGTTGTTGTTTTGGTTTGGTTTTGGTGTTTCAAGATTGTTTAGCTTAGAGATATAATCAATTTATAAAATGTTTCTGCAAGTAAAGTGTGATAGTAAGGAGTGCAGAAGTGAAGTGTTGCCAAGTCCTAGACTAATTTTATGCATTTGGTTACAGATTCCTTCTCCTGAGAATTGTCCCTTTTCAAGATTTGCTCATCCTTTTTCCATTACTTATAGGTATCCTAATTATACAATTGATTTCATTAACTTGCATTTATAAATAGTCAGTAATGTACTGGGCACAAATAAAACATACACTTGATTAAGATACTCTATTTGCCCTTGAGAACAAAAATTTAAGTGGAAAATTTCTTCTAAAATGTTGTTCTTATTTTTGGAAAAAAACAGATTCTAGCATAATTTTCTTCATTTCACTGCCCTTTCCCTCTGGTGAACTCGGGCTAGTATTTCCTTGACTACTTCAAGTAAGGAAAATTTTCAGCTCTGAAGAATTTGAACAACTCCAGAGAGGACTCTCAACCAGCAGAGGAGTGTAGCTATTAGCACTAAGGGCCCTTTACAAAATACTTTACCTCTTTTAGCACTGACATCCAAAAGGGGAGAAAACTTGCCCTAACGAGATTACCTGAGTGATATCAGGAGGAAAATGGAAGAAAGGAATGGTTTCTAAGGTTATTTAGGTTATCAAAGGCAACGTAAAGTAAGTTTTTGGTGGGAAAAGTCAACTAAGTTATCCATTAGGCACATGACATAGAGCCTAACTGTCCTTCATTAAATAGTCTCTCTTTAAGATCGTAGAAGATCTGAAATAGTATTTTATCAGAACTATCAGACCTGAGTTTGAGTTTCAGTTTGACCATTGTAGAGATTTAGTTTCTAAATCTATAAGTGAGAATATATACCTGTTCTGCCTTTCTCAAAAAGTTATTGTTAAAATCAGATTATATGGACTCTGCTGTGGTCTGAATGTTTGTATCCCTACCCACCCCCGCCCTCCTCAAAATTCATATGTTGAAATTCTAATTACCAATGTGTTGATATTAGGAGGTGGGAGCTTTGGAAGGTGATTAGGTCATGAGGGCTCTGCCCTCATTAATGGAATGAGTGTCTTTATAAAAGAGGTCTCAGAGAGCTTCTTGCCTCTTCTACCATGTGAAACACAGCAAGAAGGCACCATATATGGACCAGAAAGTGTGCCCTCACCAGACACTGAATCTGCTTGTATCTTAATCTTGGACATCACAGCCTCCAGAACTGTGAGAAATGAATTTCCGCTGTTTATAAACTCCCCGAATTGTGGTAGTTTGTTACAGCAGCCTTAATGGACTAAGAAAGAACATGGGTGTATAAATCATATCTAATAGTTGCTCAATAAATATAATGCAAATAAATCAATGAGCTTCATAAGGTTAGACATTGTAAACAAAACTATATTTTCTTATTTTGTATAGATGTTGCCAGGAAAAGGATACTAAAATTCATTCCATACTCTTCAATTTCTTTTACTTTTATGTGATCTGTAGAACTTGCTGTTTTTTATTCTGTTGCCTCATGTCTTTCAAACTTGGAATTGAGCTGCCTTCAATGTCAATAATACCTAAATCTTTACACATCACTGTTCTCAGTCTACACGCATAAAATGAATAAATGGGAACAGCTATTAAGAAGGAAGATAAATGACTAGTATATGATGTTGCCATATGTCTGTTTTGGCAATGTATTCTGTCAAAATCTGAAAAGATGAATTAAGGTATTTTTAAACAGAATGGAGGTTAAATAAATTATACCCAGTGATTTTTGCACAAGAGTAAAATCTAGGTGTAAGCACATTTCTTCTTAAATTAAACTAACAACAAAAAAAATGACCTCATTATAATTAAATTAAGTATGCTTTCAGAGGAAAATTAACAGGAAAGATTTATCTTTAAAATACTCAGAAAATAAAATATAATAAAGAATAAATATTTAACAATGAGAATATTTATAGCATCCCACATCATTCTGAAAACTTCAGGCTATACAAATTGTTTGTACTGTCTGTTCATCTGTAGAAATGAACATTTAAATGGTGGGGAACATTACCTGTCAGAAACATATTCAGTTTTTGATGGACCAATACATTAGAAATACAATACCATTTCAACTAATTTTTTTTTAAATAGTTAGCTCTGAAATGTATACTATATAACTATAATCAATTCAATCAAGCAAATTGTATTATTTTTTGAATTGATTGTTCTGGTAATAATTATAAGTCCTATTGACTATATTTGTGAATTTTTAAAACCATTATGAATGATCATTGAACCAGTTCCTCAGTTAAAATGAGTGTATTCATAATATAATATACATATCCTTTCTACACACCATTAAGAAGAGATGATCACATACCACTGGAGAAGATTTGTGCATGCTCTACATATTAAAATCTTAAGGTTAAATAATTTTTACCTGATTTTTTAATTATCTACTAAATTATTTTCAAACAGAAAGTAAATCACTCCCATCTTGCCCGTACTGGCCCTTTATACACGAGCAATGTAACCAATATGTTACTTACTTAACCTCTTTTTGCCTTGGTTTTCACAAATATTAAACAGGATAATAATACTTTGTGACACATAGAACTCTTGTGTGGATCAGATGAGGTAACATATACAAAACTCTTAGTATAACATTTGTTCCATAAAAATAATAATAGTTAATATTTATTAAAAAGCATTTTTCTTATCATTGTATTAAATTTACTAAATAGGTATCAATTTATTTTAGCCACACATCAAATTTATAACATGATTACGATTTTCATACCAAATTTAATAGGTTTTCTTAGTAAATCTTTAATAAATGGTTTCATCATTGTATGTTAGCATCCAAACTCCAAACTGAAAACCAAACTTGACCCAAGTTGAATTAGACCAGCATGAAAGTTTTCATAATAGAAAAGTTACTATCAAGAAAGTATACAATGATTATTGTGTATTAACAAGT
>CAUYRT010055200.1:0-19187 GCA_963574885.1 Lepilemur ruficaudatus | reverse complement strand
CTCTGTTGCCCAGGCTAGAGTGCTGTGGCGTCAGCCTAGCTCACAGCAACCTCAAACTCCTGGGCTCAAGCGATCCTCCTGCCTCAGCCTCCCGAGTAGCTGGGACTACAGGCATGTGCCACCTATGCCCGGCTAATTTTTTCTATATACTTTTAATTGTCCAACTAATTTCTTTTTATTTTTAGTAGAGATGGGGTCTCGCTCTTGCTCAGGCTGGTCTCGAACTCCTGACCTCGAGTGATCCTCACGCCTCGGCGTCCCAGAGTGCTGGGATTACAGGAACCAGCCACCACACCTGGCCTGAGAGCTGGGTTTTGAGACCGAGAGACTTGGCATCAGTGGTGTGTTTAACCCTGACCCTCTTCTCTTGCGACAGGTCAGAAGCGAAGAAGACAAAAGTGAAAAAGAAGACCAACAACCCCCAGTTTGACGAGGTGTTTTACTTCGAGGTTGGTATTGCGGCACCCTGGTGGGAGTCTCTGGGAGCCCTTTTGGGAAGAGGCACCAGCAGCCCTGGGATCCGGACCCACTTGGCTCTTCAGGAACCTCCTGCCTCTCCCCAGAAAGAAAGGGCCGGGTTCGAGTTGAAAGCCGACAGATTGATGCCTTGCAGACGGTCGGGACTTGGGGTTTTGCTTTTCAGTGCTGGATCTCTGGTTTTGCGGCTGCCCTGCCCAGGCTTCAGTGTACAGAGCAGGGGCTTGTCACCAGCAACAGTGAGGGGCACGGTTCAGACACGAGCTTGCCCGGCTGAATGTGAGACACCACGACTAGTAAGCAGCAGGCGAGGGCTGAGCCTCCAGAGCAGGACACTGGTCAGTCTGAGCAGAGCGAGACCCCGTCTCTGCTAAAAACAGATAAATTAGCCGGGCGCGGTGGTGCCTGTGTCCCAGCGACTCGGGAGGCCGAGGGGGGAGGCTCCCCTGAGCCCAGGAGCTGAAGGCTGTGGTGAGCTGTGACGACACCACTGCCCGCAGCCTATGTGACAGAGCGAGACCCTGTCTCAAAAAATGATACATGAAAAAGAACAGAACAAGGAAGCCGGGCTGTGCAGCATGTGAGCATGTCACGTATGCTCCCGTCCGTGACACTCTCCTGGGTGTGTGGCCTGTGCTGGGTTCAGCCCTTTTCATATTTTAAGGGACTCGTGGTCCCCAGACCAGCAGGGGCACAGTTGGCAGTGTTTGGTATTTGGTCTTCTCACCGTTCCCCAGACGCAGGGGCACAGTTGGGGCTGGTTGTGGGTGGCCCCGTGTGTCCTGCTGGGTGGGGTCCCTAGAAACTCAGGGAGCTGAGCTGGAGGTGGAGCCGTGGGGGGCAGGGGCAGCCTCTGTCCCCTCCCCCCCCCACCGTGGTGCGTCAGGAGCAAGGGCGGCAGGGCCAGCCAGGCAGGGAGTCCGGGAACAACAGCTCAGGTCCCCAGTGGCCGAGAACCAGCCACGGCCTTAGCTAGCTGTGGCCCTCGGGTGTGTTCCCACCTGACCCACGGAGCCCCTGGGTCTTCCCCTCAGGGGTACTATGAGTGGGAGGTGCCGGCACCCCCAAACTCCGGCACTCCGGAGACCAGGCCCAAATCCCAGTCCCGCCTCCACTTCCCGCCGGGTAAGTGGGGTGCACGGCGCCGGCTGTTTCCTGGACCACCTAGAGGCCGCGCCTGCACAGCCGCATGGTCTGAGTGCTTCTCTCCCTCCGACGCCAGGTGACCAGACCCTGTAGCTACAGCAAAAAGTCCCACTTTGACTTCGAGGAGGAGGATGTGGACAAACTTGAAATCAGGTAAGTAAGAAAACCAGGCGCAGGCCCCCGCGTGGCGGTTTCAGTCTGAGCTCACCTCTGTTGCTCGTTTGCTTTTGTTTCTAGAAACAGGGGCATGGACACAATGGGTTTGCACGCTCCTGGTGATTCTAACACCGGGATGTTAAAAGTTGTGGTTGAGGCGAGAGCGTTTGCCGTGAATGTCCCGGATGCTGGACCGAGGTTTACACACAGACGGGGGGCGTGGTCTCACCGCTCACTTTGCAACACGAAGTGAGGGTCAAAGCACGCATGCTGCTCGCGCCTGCGCAGTTCTGTCCACTGGAACCCTCTGGGGCCGCGGCAGCAGACACAGTGGGGTCACAGCAGCTTTCAGGACCTTGCTCTAGCGCCCCGAGCGCCTGGTCTGGCACGTGTGCAGTGCCGGCCCCAGCTGAGCTGAGCGGGAGGGTGATGGCGCCTCTGTGAGCTCCTGTTCCCTGGGGCGACGCCAGGCCGGATGCCGGCAAAACCGCCTGCCTCTGGAGCTGCGTTCTCCTTCCCTGTCTGGTCGCGGCGTTTATTTCCTCCTCGTGAAAGTGAGGACGAGCGTGCGGAGGTGGCTCCGCAGCGCCCAGAGCTTGGGACAGTGGGGTGGGTCCGCAGCCAGGGCGCCTGCAGCCAGGCGGCCACGCAGAGCAGGCCAGCGCGTGGGGGGCCTCGGGGCTTCCTTTAGGCCAGGAGTCCCACAGTGCAGCTGTTCTCGCTGGGATTTGCGCAGAAAACAGACGGACCCGGCTTCTAGACTCTCCCCTCCACGGCGATGCCCGGCTGCCGTGGCGCGGTTAGACCTGCCTGCTGTGGAGTTTTCGGCTCCATGGGTAATGGCTGGCAAAGCTGTGACCCTGGGGCCCCCGCCCTGCCGACTGGCCCGCGCTGTGTCTGTCAGATGCAGCCCAGGCTGCGAGTCTGGGCACCCTAAGCAGGCTCTGGAGAGAAGAGGGTTAGCAAGGGCCCTGCCGCACCAGAAGCCAGCGGGCTCTTTAGAACGCTGGCACGCACTTTTCACACAGAGCCACATGTCATGCCGTGGTTTGTGGGCGTTTGCGACCCAGCCATGGTGCCCATGGGTGTCTGGCCCTGGACCGGGATTCACACTGGTGGTTCACACGCAACTGGGGAGCAGGCTTCTAAGTGCAGGGAGGAGGCGTGTTCAGAGGCACTGAGTTTTTGTCAGGTGGGAGCTGGAAGCACCTGGCTATTGAAGGGCACCTGTCCATCTGTCCACGGGGCCTGGTGCCTTCGGTGTCCTGGGCTGAGCCCTGTAGTTCGGAGCTGTAGCCAGCTCTGGGCACAGCCGCCAGGCGCACCCCGCAGGGCCCCGGCAGCTGCTCAACATCCCAGCGCACATAGCAGGGCCCGGTGGGTCCCTCCCATGGCCACGCTGAGGGCTGCATCCTGGGGGCCTCGGCCCTTCCAGACCCCAGCACAGGCTCTGCTTCTGTTCCCCCCCCACCCCCAACCTGTTCCTCGCACCGGGAAACAAAGTCTTTGTCCCAGAGCCGCACCCCGGTTCCACACGGTTTGACATTCTCAGTGTAGACCTTCGCCGAGGCTCGCTGCGCAGGCACTGGAGGCTCTGTGTGCGCCAGGCCCTGCCGGCCTGTCCGTTGGTGAGACCTGTGTGTTCCGTCGTTTTCAGAGTTGATCTCTGGAATGCCAGTAACTTGAAGTTTGGAGATGAGTTCCTGGGAGAACTGCGGATTCCGCTGAAGGTGCTGCGCCAGTCCAACTCCCACAAGGCCTGGTAAGGGGCAGCGTCCGCACACCGGGACGGCCAAGCCAGCGAGAACCGCCCCCGGCAGCCAGGACAGAGTGGCGCAGAGGCCGTGTGCTGGCCCTCGGCCGCTTGCCTGGCGCCTGTAGCTCTGGCTCGGTGAGAGGAGAGCCATGAGGAGCCCCAGTGCAGGGAAGGAAGCGAGGGTGGACGTGGCCTTGGACTTGGAAAGAGCCGGGCCTGGTTCCCCGGGGCACCGCACATCCATGCAACAGGCTCTGCCCAGGGCTCTTTCTGCTCAGGGCGATTCCCAGACACTGATTTGGGGCAGTTTTCCACGTCGTGCCTCCAAACGTGAGGGGCGTCGGCTCTGCCGTGGAGCCCACTCGAGGACGGGGCCTCGCAGCTCCGGTGCCTGCTGCTTGTTTTCTTTGGGTGGTCGGTATGTGGCATTAGCAGTAGGTCTCCATTTTATTTCTCGGTGAGTCACATGTTTCCCTGACAGACACACACTGTGCAAGAGCACAGGTGTCCTGGCGGTGGCTCTGCGTCACACTACCTGTGCGCCTGGCGGTTTTCTATCGCCAGAAACTTGTGGGCTCCGTGAAGACAGCGCTGGCTTGGCCCACGCACCGGTCAGGTTTCCTGCTCGTGCTTAGCAAGCCCCCGGCCCGTGTAGCCCACTGAAGGCCCCAGGTGGCCGAGTACCCCAGACGCAAGCTCTGTCCACACGAGCTCTCACACCCCTGGCCAATGCAGTCGGCCGCCCTGGGCAGCTGCAAAGATGAGAGGTGGCCGTCAGAAAACAGCCCCAAATGACTGTGTGCCCGGGGCCTGCCCGGCCCACCCGCACTGGGTCACTGACCCTCTGATGTCAGAAGCCACCCACAGCGAGTTAAAGCAGTTTCAGTTCTGTCCTGCGTTTGCTCGTGTTGTCTGGGTCAGTCTGCAAGGTATAGAGGAGAGCAGCAGAGTCTCCCTAACGCTGGGCGCACCTCTGGGCAGACCACTCGCCTCCCTTCGCCTCCCCCGTCAATTCCTCCCCCTGCCGCTGTGAGGCCAGCCCCATCAGGAACCCGTGCAGGGGCACACGCCAGGTGACCAGACCCTGCGGGTGTCCTGCAGGGTAGCCCCGTGACCCCAACACAGCTCCCTGGAGGGTGCTGCCGCCCACACGCTGTCCGCGTGTCTTCCCGTAGGTACTTCCTTCAGCCCCGGGACAATGGCAGTAAGAGCCCGAAGCCGGACGATCTGGGGTCCCTGCGGCTGAACGTGGTGTACACTGAGGACCACGTGTTTTCCTCCGACTATTACAGCCCTCTGCGGGAGCTGCTGCTCAAGTCCGCGGACGTAGAGGTGTGTGTGTGCCCGGGCGCGTCTTGTGTCGGGCACCCAAACCTCTGGGCCCAGGGACAGGTGCCCCCTGTGGGCCCTCCCTCTGGCCCCGGCCCCGCCCCTTCTCGGCCTCGCCCCTTCTCAGCCCCGCCCCTGCCCCGGCTGCCCCTCCCCGTGGGGTGGGGCCATTAGGGCACCTAGTGGCCACCCTGCCCTTGGCTGCGCCCTGGGCGGCCTCTTGACCGTGACCGTGGTGGGGCCGGGCCCGGGCTGCCGCCACCGTGCTGACCGCCCACCCCGCCCCGCCAGCCCGTGTCGGCGTCAGCAGCCCACATCCTGGGCGAGGTGTGCCGAGAGAAGCAGGAGGCGGCCGTCCCGCTGGCGCGGCTCCTCCTGCACGCCGGCAGGGTGGTGGCCTTCGTCAGCGCCATCGCCAGCGCCGAGGTGCAGAGGACACAGTGAGTGCTGCCCCGCCAGGCGGGCCCCGGTTCTCTAGAAAGCACCATTTCTTGGGGAGGCCCGAGTGGACGGGTGCGCAGGGCCAGGGCTCGAGTGACAGCTGCAGTCCCCGCTCCACTCTGAGAGCCCAGGTCGCGGAGTCCAGGGCGACAGGGGGTGCAGCGTCCTCGGGACCTGCGGGCTGCTCTGGGACATCTGTGATCCGGAAGGGTCCGGCACACACCCACCGTGGCTGGCAACGAGGCATTTGCTCCTCTGCTGCTCATACACTGCCCGGGCCATGGTGCACAAAGTGCTAATTCTTTGCAAAAAGTCACTGCAGAGAGGAGCAAGGGGACCAGGAGGAAGGGGCCACACACATCCCGGGCACAGACTAGCCTTGTGGCGCTGCTATGCCGGCCCCTGTGGGTTCGGCTCCTGGGATGCTCCTGAAACAGACCCGCCAGCGTCCCATGGTGGGTGTCAGGGACTAGCTCTGCTCCCGCAAGGGGCTTTGGGTCACGGGAGACAAACGTCCCTGATGCTGTTTCCCAGGGACCCCAACACCATCTTCCGAGGAAACTCGCTGACGTCCAAGTGCATCGATGAGACAATGAAGCTGGCGGGCATGCACTACCTGCACGTCACGCTGGGGCCCGCCATTGAGGAGGTGAGTGGGCCCAGCCCTGCCACCCCCCATGCGCTGTCCAGCCTACAGAGACTATGGCTCTGATGTCGACTTCCTCTGTGACCTCCCTGCAGGGCTGTCATTTTATTAGCTTTTATGGAGAGGACGCTCTTGTGTATTCAGAATCTTTCTCATTTTCTCAAATTAAAAAAAAATACTTAAGAAAAATCTATTCTTCTGCTAAAGACAGGACATGCAGCAAAAACCCGGTTCTTCCCAGGGACACCACTCTCTCCACACCCTTCTGGGTTTCCCGAGTCCTCGCACCTGGGAGCTGCGTGGCTTCCCCCAACCCAGGTCTGGGCGCTTGTCCCTGCCTGGGCACTGGCTGCCTGACACTCAGGCCGCACATGTCCCCTTCACGGAGCCCGGAGTTCCCCATCAGACCTGTCACTGGGGCGCTGTTTAGCCGTCGTTCCCCAGAATGGTCCCGTAAAAACAAGCTCTTTGCAAATGTGAGAGAATTTAAAATAATAACCTCCTGGTTTTATCTGTGGGCAAAGTCAGGGCAACGCTCCGAAGTGAAAATATCATCAAACCCCAGGAAGCCTCGTCCCCCTGGGCTGATGCAGGCCTCTCTCGAGGGCTCCTGTGTGTCTGCCGGCTGCTGAGGCTGTTTTCCTGTCTGATATCTCACTTGTCCTTCCAGCCGCCTATGGGGTGGGCCCTAGGGTGTCTCCCCGACAGCCTGGCAGGGGCCTGCTTGGTGCTGAGGCTGGGGTGAGGAGCTGCAGCTTTCTGAACGAGGCACACACTGTCCGTCCCTGGGAGGCCGGAGCCCTCTGCCCTCCAACCCGCCTAGCCGTGGAGCCACCTCTCAGAGGCCTGTCCTAACCACTCCTTCCAGATATGCCAGAGCCACAAGTCTTGTGAGATCGACCCCGTGAAGTTAAAAGATGGAGAAAACCTCGAGCACAACATGGTAAGTTCTGTTTTGTTCAGGACACTGTCCAAAGCTGGGCGCCTATTTGGGGCTTTTCAACCTGTGGCCGTGTGGACGCTGTTTTGCCCCAGGGCCCTAGATCAGCCAGCGAGGACGGGCGGGGGACATTTGCCTTGAGACTTGGCCACTGTCGCCTGTGCTGGCCTCAGCCCTGGTGTTCTGCCTCTTCCCAGAGGCTCCCTCCTGCCCCTGCCTGTTCTCTGTCCTCCTGGCAAACCTGGGCACCTCGGGGCTGCTCTCAGAACTGAGTCCTGTTCTGTAAAACAGCAAAGCTCCCTGATGTTGAACGTCCTCCCAACATTTTATGTGATTTCCTCATGCAGATCACGCTGGGTCGGGTTGTACCTTTGAATAAAAGAATGGTTCTTGCCTTCGGGCAGGTGCATCCTAGTGAATTTCCATTCTGTACTCCATTCACGGAGTCGGGGAGAGAAGAGGGACCCCGTGGCTCCCCAGACACCAGAGAGTCGTGGTTACACCATGCAAATTATTGCAGCTGTTCAGCATGTGTTTGAAAGGGGTTGGCTTTTTAACTATCTTGCAAGTGGATCTTTTGCTGCTGCAGCAGCACGGAGGCTGCCCTGACCCAGCAGACTTGCTCCCTCCCTGGTCGCAGACCTGACGCTCAACGTGGCCAGCACGGCAGCCGCAGGGAGAGCCTGGGGCCCATGAGCACTGGTGCGTCTGTGTCCTCTTGCAGGAGAACCTACGGCAGTATGTGGACCACATCTTCCACGCCATCACCACGTCCGGGGTGAGCTGCCCCACAGTCATGTGCGACATCTTCTTTTCCCTCCGAGAGGCAGCTGCCAAGCGCTTCCAAGGTGAGCTCGCGGACACTAGTGCTGGTGAGAAATGGCTGCAGATCCCTCTCCCCCAACCCTGTGACCCCCGGGACTCCCACCCGCTGCTGAGCGCCCGGCAGCCACGGGACGTGCATCTCCGCTTGCTGGACCAGAGCTGGTGCTGGGGTCTGGCGTCAGGTTTTGTGAGGTCCATGCCCGTGGCCATTGCACCCCAATTCATGACTGCGGCGGGCACCTGCCCCGGACCAGGGCTTCTTGGAAGGAAGGTCAGCTCTCCTGGCCTGGGCTCTGCTCGGGAAACGTCTAGCCGCCAGCAGGGGCTTCCTGAAGCTGACCAGGGCTGGGCAGGTGCCGTGTCCTGAACTCTGCACCCGGGGCATTTCACAGAGATGATGCCTTGGTGGGGCTTTTCTCTGCCTAGTACCTAAAGCTGGGGGTTCCCGTGCCCTGGAGCCGTGCTTCCGAATCCTGCTGACGGCCCAAGAGCCGGGCAGGGCGTGTACCCCTGGGAGAAGCGCCCAGCCCCAGTTGGGACATGGGCTCTGAAGCCGTGTCTCTGAAGCTCAGCGAGTGGCTTGTACCTTCCGCTCCTCCCTTCCCCCAGGCAGCCTGTGCAGGGCCTGGGTGTGACCTGCTGGCCCTGGCACAGCTGCAGAAGTCTCCAGGCAGCCCCGTGCCCTGCACAGCACTGGGCCCACTGTGTCGCGACCTGGACGTCCCGCAAGCAAGCAGAGCCGCACTGGCCTATGGCTGCCGGGCCTTCGGCAGTGGGGGGAGTCCCAGGCTGAGTGGTGGCCTGGGGAGGCAGGTCCCCTCCAGCCCCAGCCCCACTTTGGGACAAGATGGAATAAGCAGCTCATGTCCTCACACCCCAGAGGACAACAGAACACCCAGAACGGGGGGCCCCACCCTGGCCCATGCGGATGGAAAGGGTGGTTCTGTCTCTGGTGCAGATGACCCGGACGTGCGGTACACGGCCGTGAGCAGCTTCATCTTCCTGCGGTTCTTCGCCCCGGCCATCCTCTCCCCCAACCTCTTCCAGCTCACACCTCACCACACAGTGAGTGAACCAGCCCTGCCCCGCCCCGCCATCCTGCTAACCAGCCCGTCCTCCTAAACCAGCCAGGCCCACTAAACCAGCCAGTTCCCCTAAATCAGCTGCCCCCCTAAACCAGCCGGTCCTCCAAATCAGTCGGCCCCACTAATCAGCCAGTCCCCTTAAACCAGTCAGCTCCCCTAAGCCAGCTGGGCCCCCTAAGCCAGCCAGTCCCCCCTAAACAAGCTGCCCCCCTAAACCAGCCAGTCCCCCTAAACCAGCCGGCCCCCCCAATGTGTCAGGGCGCTGCCGTGCTGGCTGCTGCGGCGCTGTGAGAGAAAGGTGGGTGCAGACGTGTCTGGCCCTGACCGTGTGTCGCTGGCGGCTGGCCAAGCTCTCCACATGAGCCTGTCTGCCCGGCCCCTGTGCGCCGTGGGAGGGACCGACACTGTCACAGAGACAGTTGGGGGATCAGAACAGGGCTGCGGCTGCTGTCACTGTGTCCCTCCATCCCTACGGAGAGTGTGGAGCACGTGTGACCTCACGTGTGTTCGCACATGCACTCAGCAGACACCTGCCAGACACTGCTGTGTGCTGGCTCCTCCAGTTCTGGGGTGTGCACGTTCTGCGGGGACACGTGTTGAGACATCGGCGGATCCGTGTACCTGGCGTGGCAGGGCTGGGACGACGGCCGGGGCGAGGGTGTGAGGGTGCCCGTTCCTCGCTGGTGTTAGGTTAAAGCCCCCAGGCAGTGTGAAAGGCAGGGGGCGGGGGGGGGCCAGCGCAGGGACCCAGGTGGGCTAGGAGGCCCCACGCGGTGCGTCTGACGCCGAGACGCTGCCTTTGCACAGTGGCCGAGAGCTCTGAGTACAGCTACGTCCAAGCGCCTATGGGCTCCCGTGGCACCGCGTGGAAATGCAGGCTGTGGGTCTGGGGCAGAGAGTGAGGCTGCAGCTGCTGCTCGCCGGCAGAGCTTTTCCAGATCATTCCGTTTTCCTGGAGCTTGTGCACACGCCATAGCAGCTTCTGTGTGATGCTCATTGTGTCCCTGTGTCACGGGGGGACCAGTCACAGCCTCTCTACAGAACTGGCACGGAGCTCACGTGGCCCTTCTCCTGCCTAACAGGACCCACAGACGTCCAGGACCCTGACGCTCGTCTCCAAGACCATCCAGACGCTTGGCAGCTTGTCCAAGTCCAAGTCCGTAAGTCCGACACCACCCTCGCTTCTCTCGTGAGGACGCACTGATCTCTTTTTCCCTTCGGGAACTACACTACAGGCCTCACGTGGGCACATTTAACACATCACAAGGACAAAGAACAAACATGAGAACTAGCACCAAATCCCTACCAACCAGTTTAAGACATAGAACATTCCGAAGCCTTCCAGGCACATCTGTACCTGGAATTGCCATTCCTTGCCTTTTGAGAGTGCGTGCACACGGCTCCCCCGCAGGGGCAGCGAACACCCGGCCTCTGACGGGCCTGAGTGGCTGAGCCTGGTGTCGCCGTGAGTGGGCTGCACTCCTGGGCGGCCTCCCTGCGGTGGCACCGGGACCCTGCCGGCCACGCACAGGCGGGACGTGGGCTCCGTCAGCTCTGCAGACTGTGACCTGTCCCCGCAGCCCCCCCTGGCAGCCACACCTGCCCGAGGGGACTCTCTTCCGCACCCACCTGGGCTACTCCCGGTCAGGGCCAGCCCCTGGGCTCTGCCGCGCACCCAGCAGTTTCCAGGTCTCACTTTAATCGTGGCAGCTCGCACGTGATTGGTGCCTCTGGCCTTCCCAGTCGGGCCACGAGCCGCGGCGCTCGCCGGCCTTCACCGCGTGCTGCTCTTGTTGCAGGCCAGCTTCAAGGAGTCGTACATGGCCACATTCTTTGAGTTCTTCAACGAGCAGAAATACGCGGACGCCGTGAAAAACGTGAGTGTCGGTGGGGACTGAGGATGCTCGCTGCCCGTCGCGCTGGTCCCGGGAAATATGGCGTGGCCCCTTTTCAGTTGAGGTTGAATCGGCACAACAGGAAATTGGAGTGAGCGCTAAGACATTCAGTGCCTTCAGTCCGCTCACGGTGCTGCCCACGTGCCCCTCTGCCGATTCCAGGGGGCCCTCCCCACTCGGGCTGTTCAGCTCTCTTTGGCTCCGCCCCATGGTCCCTCACACTCCGCGTCTGAGCCCCTCCCCTCCAGCCATCTGCGCAAGGCACCTGCATGTGTCGCAGCCCTGCCCACCCCACGCCTGGGCTGTGGCGCCCTGGGCCCCGGCCCAGAGTTAGGGCCGCGGCTACAGGAAAACGCTCTGCGCCCAGAGCTCTGCCCTTCCCTGCTGCCGAGAGGCAGCCCTGGACGCTGCGCTTTCAGGATGCACAGATCGTGCGTGCGCAGGAGGGAAGGGAGGGAGTGGTGGAGGGGGTCAGCTGGCAGGAGGGTCCCAGCAAGTCACGGGGCGGTTGGGGTGGCGGGGAGGCCCCACCCACCAAAACCCACTGCACCCAGGTGACCGGCTCTTGGGGACCCAGGGCAGCTCCTGCCCATGGGAAGTGGCGATTCCGGGTGGGCCTGTGCCGCATCCCCCGCCAGCACCTCTGGTTCCGCCCCGGAGAGCCCTGCCCCGTCCCCTGTGAGCTGCAGGTGGGTTTCCAGGTGTGACCTGAGCCTGGCCTCACCTCCACACACCTGAGGGCACAGCAGGAGGCCCCTCCCCAAGTCCCACTCTGAGGAAACGCAGGTCCCCAGCCATCACCACACATGGGAACAGGTGTGCGGGAGGTGGCTGCCCCACTAATGGCCTGATTACTTTCCCACCTTAGTTCCTGGATCTGATCTCGTCCTCGGGGAGAAGAGACCCCAAGAGCGTAGAGCAGCCCATGCTGCTCAAGGAAGGGTAAGCAGTGCTGCTGCAGCCAGGGGGAGATGTGGGTGGGCTGCAGCCCATGGAGGCACGGCGGCCCCAGGGCTGTGGGGCTCTGGCTGGAGTCTCCCAGCCTCCCCGTCCCTTCCCTCGCATTCTGCACAGTGGAGAAGAGCCTGGGGGTGGCTGGACGGCCCCAGGGTGGGGATCCCAGCGCTGGCCCACCCACACCGGCCTCCTGGCGCCTCCCTCCTCCCCATGCTCCCAGGGGTTTCCTCTTAGGGTGCCAGGGTCGCGGTGGGGGCCTTGGGCACCTGCCCCGTGGGCTCAGCTTGCTTCCTCTGCAGTGCTGTCTGTAGTCCTTGGCGGCAGACATGATCGCGCATCTTGTCTCTGAGTGCAGTGTCTCCCCCTTTGACCTCCTGGGGTTCTGGGCACATAGGAACTCCCGTCTCTCCCAGTGAGGGGGAGGGGGAGGTGCTCTGCCCCCGCAGATGTTCCAGGTGGTCCAAGCCCGAGCGCGCGCTCTAGGACCCTCTCGGACCATGTGTTCTTCACGACAGGTTCATGATCAAGAGGGCGCAAGGGAGAAAGCGCTTTGGGATGAAGAATTTCAAGAAGAGATGGTTTCGCCTGACCAACCACGAATTCACCTACCAGAAAAGCAAAGGTAACTCGCGCCTGGCCTGTGCCCTGTGGGGCTGGCGTCTGCTTGTCTGCGGGGGCGGGGGGGGGAGCCGGTGGTGCGGTTCAGACACCTCTTGGGGGGTGCCGAGACTCCTCTGCGCCAGGACGGGCGGGAAACTCGGTCCTCAGAACCCACCACGAACGCAGAGCCGATGAGGGCACAAGGCCCTTCCCGTCCGTGGTCCCTGCTGCTCCTGTGCCCTCCTGGCCATGGCGGCAGCCTGGCTGTGGCACTTGCCATGAGGGTGCGCGTGCTGCCTTGGCAGGCTGTGCTGGGGGACGTTCCCTCAGCTGCGCGGCCACGGCCCATGCTCCACCGACCGCCAAGCTGCACCTTGGAGAGGGCTGGAGAGGGCGGCCGGGCGCACGGCTCAGCTCCAGAGCTTGGGCTCATTGGGTCCGGGAGATGCCTTGTTCCCTCTTGGCTGTTCTCTCCTGGGTCTGAGACTCCCCAGTCTAGACGATGGAGTGCGGGATGCGCGAGAATGGGGGCGCATTTCTGGGGGGCATTGCGCGGAGAGATGGTCGATCGTGGCTGGGCTGGCCCGGAGAGCGCGGGAGGCCGAGGGGCCCCGTGTCTGGGCACCCACATGACACCCCTCGCGATGGACCCTTGTGAGTGCAGCCTCCCGCCAGGGCCCCGCGGCCACCGGGGTGGGGTCTGCGTGCTCACGGCGCCTATGCCGCAGGAGACCCGCCGCTGTACAGCATCCCCATCGAGAACATCCTGGCGGTGGAGCGCCTGGAGGAGGAATCCTTCAAGATGAAAAACGTGAGTGCGGCGGCCTGGGTCCGCGCGTCCCCACGTGTTCGTGGGCGCTGTGGGGTTTTGTGTCCAAACCTGCCCCGAGGCAGCGGCTCTCCCTGCCAGGGTCCCCGGGCAGATCCTGCTTCTCCTGCCAGCTCCCCGGCAGCCCCGAGGTCAGGACCCAGGAGCAGGCCGGGGACACCGGGATTTCATGTGATTTTGAGCTCACAGAGAAGTTAGAGGAACGGGACAGGGATTTCCCGCGGAGGGATCCTGTTTCCCGTGGAGGGGTCTGTTCCTCGTGCTGGGGGGTCCCGGCGGTTGGAGAGTTTGCTGTTCACCACGTGGCAACCTCCCCGCTGGCGCAGCCTAGCCTGTGCCATTGGGCGTCCTGGACCCCTCTGACCTCAGGATTTGTCCCTCCCGTCCCTCCCACCTGGGGCACCCTCCGCCCCCCCTCCTTCTCCACCTCTTTTCCTCTCCGCGGATCTCAGCGCAGCCGGGGACGGCACTCGTGGTCTCCCCGTCCCCGTGCTCCCCTGTACTTTGTACTCCCTCTGTCTTGCTGGTGGGAAGTTCACCGGGTCAGGGACTCAGGTCACATGGTGTCCCAGGACCTAGGAGGTACTTGGCACTCAGTTGCGTGGGTTGATATTAGATGGCAACCGGTGGGGGCTCTGGGAGGTCTCATGAGGCCCCCAGTACCTGGCTGGCAGAGACAGCTGGGGGCGAGGTAGACGGGCCGGGCCCGAGGCGGGGGCTGGGAACAGGCAGGGGGGCAGGGCCAGCTCCAGAGCCTCCTGCACGACAGCCCACCCGGCTCAGAAAACAGGGAGACTCACAGGAGCAAGCCCCACACTTTTGCGACACATGTGGTCAGCTCCGGGTTCCGTGGGGAGACTGCCCCGCTCTGCTCTGGGAGTGGAGACCTGCGGCCTGGGGACAAGATGTGCCTGGCCGGGCCCCGCCCCTGCCCCCATTGGCCCCTGGTGGCTCGAGGGAAAGCCCCCACCCCCAACCTGGCCTCTCCCTGCACTTCCCGCCCCAAAGCCTCAGCCTCAGCTCCTCCGAGGGTCCAGGGACCACGGCCAGTGCCCACGGCACTCTCGCCGTGTGGTGCCGCCTGAGCGTGCTCTGCCCCCGCAGATGTTCCAGGTGGTCCAGCCCGAGCGTGCGCTGTACATCCAGGCCAACAACTGCGTGGAGGCCAAGGACTGGATCGACATCCTCACCAAAGTGAGCCAGTGCAACCAGAAGCGGCTCAGCGTCTTCCACCCGTCCGCCTACCTGAACGGCCACTGGCTGTGCTGCCGGGCGTCCTCGGACACGGCCGCGGGCTGCACGCCCTGCACGGGGTAGGTCTGCCCGCCACGCACAGCAGGGGCTTGTGCTCATGCAGGCGTCTGAGGGTCGAGCTGGGCCTGACTGCAGGCTGCACGCGGCAGGGCTGTTTGCTCTGCATTGTCCAAGGAGCCTCCGCCCCGGAAGCACCTGGGGCTGAGCTTTCATGGCTCCTCGAGCCCCTGTGGGCCAGGCTGTCCCTGGCGGGGAGCTGGGTTCAGTGCACAGAGGACCCTGGCGTGGGTGCTATCTTGCTTCTCCAAGAGGGGCCTGGGAGGACGCCGCCTCCCGAGAGCTGCTTCCTGCCCACGCACCCCGGCGGCTGTTGTCTGCCCGGTGGCATCAGCTGGGCCTCGCTCAGTCCCTGAGGGCCTTGGGTCATCTCTGCCAGTCTGGGAAGGAGGCCTGGGTGCCTGGCCTCGCCCAGTTATGCCCTTGAGACACTCGTGTATATGACGGGGACGCGGTGACAGTGTTGTGTGGCAAGTGTGTGCTCAGTGCTGGACCATCATTCAGTCACCCGGAGCTCTAGCACGCGGACTGGAGAGCGTTATTTAAACCAGAGTTTTTATTTTTCTGTTCTGTGTTCGGACAGGGGCCTCCCGGCCAACATCCAGCTGGACATCGACGGGGACCGTGAGACGGAGCGGATCTACTCCCTGTTCCTCACGTACATGGCCAAGCTGGAGAAGATGCAGGGTGAGCCCTCCCGGGCACGGGGCTGCAGGCTCGCGGGGTGCCCAGCCAGGTCCAGGCTCCTGCGTCCTGTGGGCCATATGCAGGTGTCTCTGTGGCCTTTGCAGCTCTGTGGGTAGAAGCACTTTGGTGACAGGTTCTGCAGATAGTTTTTAGATGGAACTTAACTTGGCATCCTCCCCACTGCAAAGCAGTCTGTAAGACCGTATTCATAACTTTTCATACCTGCAGACGTGCATGCGTGTGTAGACACTTGTGCGTGTGCACGCGTGCCCACTATCTCCGGGCACGTTGCATGTCTTAAATACGTACACGGCTTCTTCATCCTTGACGTCTCTTTGTTTTACGGGATTAGAAAATGACAAGCTCGGTGGGGCAGAGCACTGGATGTGGAGCAGCAGTCAGAGGTCTGTAGCTCAGGGGGGCAGACGCAGAAAGAGCCCGCGGGGGGTAAGCGGCTGTGCCGTGTCTGCATCGAGGTCTGCAGATCTCGGTGCCCCCCCCCGAGGTGACCCCTCAGGGCCCTTGAGCCCCCAGAGTGGGAAACAGAGCGGAACATGCCTGGAGGTGCCTGTCGGGTTCTCCTGCTCTGAGCCACAAGTGCCAGGTGCGCCTTGGCCTGGAAACCGCACGTGAGTCCTGCTCCGTGTGCAGCCACACATCTGTGATCGCAGCCACGGCTGTTCTCGGGGGCCCTTGTGCCCTGGGTGTGCACAGGTGCCAGGCACACACATGCATAGCCATGTACATGTGTACTTAGCCACATGTGTGCACACAGGTATACATGCCTGCACATGTGCAAGGCAAACACATGCACACATGTGCATTTGAACATAACGTGTATGCTCACATGTGCATGCTTGTGTGTAGATGTGCACACATGTGCATAGGTGACCGTACATATACATGCACACACATGCCTGGGCCACCCCACACATACAGCATCTTCTCTGCGAGCAAACAAGTCATGCATCCTGTCTGGGTCTGAGGTTCCAGGGCACCACAGTGGCTGCTCAGGCCTCAGTGGAGCAGGGTGGGGCCGGCCCCTTCCCAGCCCTTGAGAGCGGTGCCCAAACAGGAGGACACCAGCCTTGGAGAGGTGGGGCCACCACGGAAGAGCAGGTTTGGGAACAAGGCCAACCAGGCTCTCCACCCACTCCCAGCTCTGACACCGGGGCCTGGGGCTGCCCCTGCACCGCTGTGCCCTGCGCCCACGCTGCAGCTGCTGCTCTGCCTCAGCCTGGAACGCCCTCCTGCCTCAGGCAGGCTGACTGCTGTTCACCCTGGAAGTCCCTTCCTCCCGGGAGCACTGACCTCCCCAGCCAGTGGCCTGGGTTCATCTCTCTCACTGCAGTTACAATCCTCTCTCCTCCATTCTCAACAAGCTATGGCCTTTGGGGAACAGAGCGCAGGGCTCGCTCCCAGGGCCTGGCACAGAGGGGTGCTCAGTGTCTGCGTGCTGGTCAGATGGACAGATGGATGGACGGGACGGATGGATGGATGGGTGGATGGATGATGGATAGTTGGATGGATGGATGGATGGATGGTGGATGGGTGGTGGATGGATGGTTGACTGATGGGTAGTGGATGGATGGATGATGGATGGTGGATGGATGATGGATGGTGGATGGATGGATTCATGGATGGTGGAAGGATGATGGATGGATGGATGGATGATGGGTGGATGGACAGATGGATGATGGATGGATGGATGAGGGATGGATGATGGGTGATGAGAGGGTGGGGGATGGATGGATGGACAGATAGATGGGTGGACAGATGGATGGATAATGGATGAATGGACAGATGGGTGGATGGACAAGGGGATGGGTGTGTGGATGGGGAACAGATAGATGGACAGACGTATGGACAGGTGAGCGGGTAGACGGGTGGTTGTGGGATCTGCAAAGGGATGATAGCGGATACGTGGAAACGCTCTCACACTCAGTCCCCTCCAGTAAGGAGCCCTCTTGGTGGCACGGGTCTGTGGACACTGGCTTGACTGGACACCTGGTAAGGTTCTCTCTCAGGGCTCGAGCCCTCGTCATCGTCAGGTCTGCAGTCTCCAAGCTGTCTTGAGGCAGACAGTTTTGTTCTAATTGCTTCAAGACACTGCACTTGTATTAGCCAGACTCCATCTCCCAACACTCGACCCACGGGGTCTGCTCCACCTGCGTCTAGTCCTCTCCCCCATAGGTGCTACGCCACAGGCAAAGGAGGTGGGCGGTCTCTGTCTCCCACGTGCCACATGGCGTGGCCTCTGCCCTGGCCAATCTTTGGGCTCTTGCTCGTTCTGGAATGTTACCTGAAGTTTGGGGACAGACTGAAGGCTGGGGGCAACAGGAACCTCAGAAGTGTGGACCAGCGAGCTACTATTTCTAGCTCTCCTTGGGCTTCCCAGGTTCACCCTGGGCAGGACTTGCCCTCCACGGCGGTGGCCTGGGTTTCTGCCCGAGTTTGTGAGCGAGCAGTCAGCCTTGTGGGGGTTGCTTTGGGAGGACGTGTGCTGTGAGAGGGATACTGGGTTGTGCAGATGTAGGGACGGGCGGTGGCCCTGGGCCCCAGGCTCCCAGGGGTGCTGACCTCCCTGCCCTGTCCTATCTGCAGAGGCCTGTGGGAGCAAGTCGGTGTACGATGGCCCCGAGCAAGAAGAGTACTCCACATTTGTCATCGACGACCCCCAGGAGACATACAAGACGCTGAGGCAGGTCATCGCCGGGGTTGGGGCCTTGGAACAGGAGCACGCCCAGTACAGGAGGGACAAGTTCAAGAAAACAAGATACGGAAGCCAGTGAGTCGGCTCCCTGGGTGGTCCCAGCAACGGGCCTGGAAGGTCTCAGTGGGGGAGGGGCCGGGCCCACCCCTAGCCCCAGTGTGCATCCCCTGACCAGGAGAGCCCAGGTGTGTCTGCCACGTGCATGGTGGTAGTCCCTCCTTCAGAGCAAGTGCCTTTGTTCTCCAGGATGGATGGACGGATGGGTGGATAGATAGATGGATAATGGATGGATGGACAGATGGATGGGTGTGTGGGTGAGAGACAGGTAGATGGACAGACGTATGGACAGGTGAGTGGATGGACAGGTGGACAGGTGAGTGGACGGACGGGCAGATGGACAGGTGGGTGGTTGTAGGACAGGCAAAGGGATGATAGCGGACACGCGGAAATGCTCTCACACTCAGTCCCCTCCCAGTAAGGAGCCCTCTTGGTGGCATGGGTCTGTGGACACTGGCTTGGCTGGGTGCCTAGTGAGGTGCCTGGTGTCTTCCGGCCCCTCTGCCGTCTTGGCCTCAGTTGCCCGAGGTCTCTGGGGCCCAGGCCTCGTCCTACATGCCCTGCAGGTCCAGTCTCCCCACCAAAGCTGGACTGGCCCATTCATGTCTCCGACAGGAGGTGCTGAGGCGTGCAGAGATGTCAGCCAGGCAGTGGCCATGGGCTGCAGGGCAGGGCAGGTTATCTGAGCCGAGCTCCTGCTGCTCTGAAGGTCAAGAGGGTTGCAAGACCCTCATGAGTCATTGGGAGGTTGAGTTAAGTTACGTAAAGTGCTAGAATAGCCCTTGGCCCGGAGTGGGCAGGTGCCCAGGGACCACTGGGGTGGAGCCCACCTTGGATGGGGCAGGTGAGCCCAGGGAGCCTATGTAGCCGGCATCCTCCCCTCCCTCCCTCCTCCCCTTGTCCCCTCCTCCTCCTCTTGTCCCCTCCCTCCTTCCCCTGTCCCCTCCCTCCCTCCTCTTGTCCCCTTCCTCCTTCCCTTGTCCCCTCCCTCCTCTTGTCCCCTTCCTCCTTCCCTTGTCCCCTCCCTCCTTCCCTTGTCCCCTCCCTCCTCCTCTTATCCCCTCCCTCCTTCCCTTGTCCCCTCCCTCCTCCTCTTGTCCCCTCCCTCCTTCCCTTGTCCCCTCCCTCCTCTTGTCCCCTCCCTCCTTCCCTTGTCCCCCTCCCTCTTCCCCTTACCTCCCTCCCTCCTCCCCTTGTCCCCTCCCTCCTTCCCTTGTCCCCTCCCTCCTCCTCTTGTCCCCTCCTTCCCTTGTCCCCTTCCCTCCTCCCCTTACCCCCTGCCTCCTCCCTTTGTCCCTTTTCTCCTTCCCTTGTCCTCTCCCTCCTCCCCTTGTCCC
>CAUYRT010055199.1:0-20348 GCA_963574885.1 Lepilemur ruficaudatus | reverse complement strand
AGGGCTCAGAAAGTAAATGTTTAAAAATGCCAAAATGATGCTAGAAAAAGAAAAGTTACCATTAAGGATTTTCTGTCAGCCAAGAAGAAGCAAACATGGAATAGATCTGGAAGTTTAATTTCTTTTCCTTTTTTTTTTTTTTTTTTGAGACAGAGTCTCACTCTGTTGCCCAGGCTAGAGGGCCGTGGCGTCAGCCTAGCTCACAGCAACCTCAAACTCCTGAGCTCAAGCGATCCTCCTGCCTCAGCCTCCCAAGTAGCTGGGACTACAGGCATGCGCCACCATGCCCAGCTCATTTTTTCTACATATTTTTAGTTGGCCAATTAATTTCTTTCTATTTTTAATAGAGACGGGGTCTCGCTCTTGCTCAGGCTGTTTTCAAACTCCTGATCTTGAGCGATCCACCTGCCTTGGCCTCCCAGAGCGCTGGGATTACAGGCGTGAGCCACCGCACCTGGCCTGGAGGTTTAATTTCTAAAAATAACAGAAGCAAGGGAGACATTTGATGGTATTATCAGTATGACTATGTGGTTGGTGACAGAAATAAGATAACTTTGCCAGGAAACACAAGACAAAACATGAAATAGCTGTGAGATTTTCACCATATATTGATAGTTCTCTTAAAGAGCTTTGAAAAATAGGTCCAACCTGAACTGCTGCTTTTTCACCCTTTAAATGTTCCTCAGAATCAGCAAACATACTTTCTGGAAGTGCTTCCTCAGTTCTGACACTTACCTGCCCTGCCACCTTTATCCATAGGGAGGTGGTTATCCCCTGCCCCAGTTTTTTAAATTAATTTTTTATTGAAAAATAATAATTGCATTTATTTACAGGGTTCACGTGATATTCTAATACAAGCATAAAATGTGTAATGATCACATCATAGTAATTGGACTATCCATCACCTTAAGCATTTATCATTTCTTTGTGTTGGGAACATTCCAAATTCTTGTCTTCTAGCTATTTTCAAGTGTATAATAAATTATTATTAACTATAGTTACCCTATTGTGCTATCGAACATCAGAAGTTATTCCTTCTATCTAACTGTATGTTTTTACCCATTAACTAACGGCTCCTCGTGTCCCTCCCACCCTCCCCAGCCTCTGGTAACTATCGTTCTACTCTCCGCCTCCACGAGATCCACTTTTTTAGCTCCCACATACGAGTGAGAACATGTGATATTTGTCTTTCTTTGCTTGGTTTATTTCACTTAATGTAATGGCTTGCAGTTCTGTCCATGTTGTGGCAAATGACAGGATTTCATTATTTTATATGGCTGAGTAACATTCCATTGTATACACATACCACATTTTCTTTATCCAGTCACCTGTGGAAGACACTTAACTAAATTAGTAAATAAAAGAGGCTGTGGGGAAAATGGTTTCAGAGCATCTCCAGGCCAATTGTACCCTAATGTGGAACTTGCTTGTCGAGCTCAGCATTACCCAGATAGTCAGATAAGATAGTCCGCGTCCTACCCTGACCCTTCTCAACACGGAGAGGTCAGCACGTTAGGAGGCTTTATGAAGTCCCGAGAGGGACGTAGAATAGACAGGGCTCCTCAAACAGATTTGGCCACAGACACCTTAAGAAAAATCAACTTTCTCATGGATATAGTGCACCATAAAATGCAGCTAAAGACTGATAAGACTTATCAGTGAAGCTAGGGCGAGGAGAAAGAACACTTCAATATGAGGGTTGTCATCTGCATTAGCACCTGTGAATAGAGTTTAATAACTAGGGAAAGCATAGGGTAACATGTTTGAGAATTTCAAAGTGAGATTAGGAAAAAGTATATGAAGGATCACCAATAACAGGAAAATAACAGCAACACCGCCATGACCACATTTTAAGGGTGCATCCACTTCAGTCTCACCTCAAAGTGAAACATCTGACCTTGTTATTATTGCCCAAGTTTACCAGCTAGTGAAATTTCAGGGCTGGGATTCACTGGGGCTTTGTCTGTTTGCCAAGTTCACATCAGTTTCCACCTCTGCCGTCTCTCTGTAACTGTTGTTTCCTTATGCTGGTTGCCACGGATGTGGATTATTTTGTAAATTTAACTACTCTTCTGGTTAGCTGTAAACAATCTTGAAAGTAGCTTCTTTGCCTCATACTTATTATACCACTTCTGCAGCCTCATCTGAGAACAGCAGATAATAAAATACAAAACTCAAAAATAGACCTCAAAAAATAAAGTAGAATTCTGGAATTTTAGAGTTTGTGAAGAATTTTTTACCATTATGTCATTTAAAGAGTGACTTGAACTGTCCCAGGTAAACCCATGATGAGAAGCTAGGTTTGGAGAAGAGCCGACATCTTCACCTACCAGACATCATCGATAGATTAGTTCTGTAGTGGTCGGTACTTCCTGAGGGGTTTAATAAGGAGTTTAACCTTTTCCCATCGCGGTTAAATTTACCTGTTTTTTGAAAATACTATGCTCTGAATTAACATAAAATCCAATTAATATTTTAGAATAAGAGATGAGTCCACAGTATTTTTATGTCACAATCTTCCTTTCAAACTCAGGATAATCATGGAAATACTATTTTCACAAATATTTCTAATTAAGTTAAGAGATAATTAATTAATTCTTTAATTAATTCATTTATTTAAGACATTCATTATTGAGGCTTTACTGTGTGCCAGGAACTATGCTAGCTGGTGGTACTAATACTACAGGAGCAACAAGGAAACATGGGCTCTGCTTTTAACATTGATAATCTTGTGTGGTACTCTAATTCATTTATTATTATATAATCACCAATGTATTTATATAAATATTTTATGCATACCATTAATAAAATATTAGCCTTTAGTGAGTTCTGTGATGGGATAAACAAACAGCACTGTGAAAACTCCTGGACTAGGGTAGCAGACCCGGGCAGTGTGTGCAATAAGATTGCAGAGGACCTCGGGGAGGCACTGTCCTCGCAAGAACATTGCATGTCACCCTGCAAAGTGATTGTGGTGTTTACAGTAGTAGTAAAAGAAACGAAAAAAATATTGGTGATATATTTTGAAAGAGAAATCAATAGTTATGTTGATTATTCTTATGTAGGTGTTAAAGAAGGAATGACTTAAGAATGACTCAAGTCAGGAATGACTCCCAGCTTTCTGTTCTTGGGAAATCAGGAGCAATGGTACAGTTTACCAAGAAAGCAAACACCAGTAAAGAAATCTTTTTATGTGAGAGGGTCATGACTTCCTTGCAGAATGTATTAGGTTGTTAAGTACTAAATGTCCTATTTCCTTAAGCACTAAGTTTGACAGTTAATATCTGTGACATTTCACTTTGACACTTCTTATTTTATTTTATTTTTCATTTCAGGATATTATGCAGGTACAAACATTTTGCTTACATGTTATGACTTTGTCACACCCAAACCATGATTTGAGGCATGGCCTTTCCCCACTACAATGCTCACTGCATCCCTTAGTTGTGAGTTTATCCACCCCCAACCCCCAACTCCCCAACCCCCCAAAAATATTCCTCCTGTGTGGGCACCTTAGTGTTGATCAGTCGGTGTCAATTTGATGGTGAGTACATGTGGTGCCTATTCTTCCATTCCTGTGATACCTCACTTCAGAGGATGGTCTCAAGCTCTATCCAGGAAAATGTAAGGCATCTACCCAAAGGAACAAAAGTCATTCTTGTTTTATTTTTGTTGTGAAGGTACATCACTATTTCAAACTCACACTTTAACTTGTGATTATCTTTCAAATTTTTGTACAACCATAGATAAATCAAAAATTTGTATTATTTTTCAAATATGAGTTCACTGTAAAACCAATACAACACAGCTCAAAATATTGACAAAGTGTTTGGAAAGGATGTGGCTAATGAACACGCAGTACCCTGATGGTTTAAAAAGTTTCATTCTGGTAATTTTAATCTTCAAAATGAGCCATGTGGACGACCTGAGACCAAGGTGGATAATGATAAACTAAAAACTGTAGTGGAGATGAATTCATTTCAACCTACACATAAATTAACAAGGTTTGACATTACTATTCTAACAATATTAGACCATTTAAAACAAATTGACAAGGTAAAGAAGCTGGATAGTTGAGTACTACATAAATTAAATAAATGTCAAAAGAAAAATCATTTCAACACTTGCCTTTTTTTGCTGTCACAATATAAAGGTGAACCATTTCTGCACCATATTATTACATGTGATAAAAATAGCTTCTTTTTGGCAATCACAAGCATTCGGCACAATGTTTGGAGAGAAATGAAGTGTGAAAACACAGTCCAAAACTGAATATTCATCAAAAAAAGCTAATGGTGTCTGTTTGGTGGTCCAGCGCTGTTATTATCCACTATAGCTTCATGAAACCTGGTCACTCGATTACAGCAGATGTCTACTGCAATCAACTGGATGAAATGATGAGGATACTTGTTATTAAGCAGCCGAGATTGGTCAATACAGACAGGACAATCCTCCTGCAAGACAACACTCCACCACATGTTACACAAACAACGCTGCTCAAACCACAGAAGCTGGATTTGGAAACTCTGTCATCCACCATATTCACCAGACCTTGCACCAACTGACTACCACTTCTTCCAGGCTTTGGACCACTTGTTACAAGAAAAAATATTCAATTCTCAGCAAGCTGTGGAAAATGCCTTTTGCGATTCCATGGCTGCTCGCTCTCCAGACTTCTTCCCTTCTGACAAAAACAAGCTACAGTTAAGATGACAAAACTATGTCGATAGTTTAGGTGCATACTTTGGTTGATTGCACTGCTTCTCATTTGAGATATAATAAACTACACTTTTGATTCGAAATCGGACATTTCATATTTAATGAACTATGGTCAGGATCCCTAGAAGACACGCACCTGAAGAAGTCTAGGAGGCAGTCGATCCTAGAACTCAGGAGTGAGAGAAAAGTCAAGTCGTATTTGCATATATAGTAGCAGAAGGCTTGGAGTAAATCAGATAAACCTGCTGAAAACGTGAAGCCTGAAAAAAAAAGAACATTTAAAAGAGGGTCCAAAGTAAACCAATTAAGATATTTTTAGAGAAACAGGAGGCTGCAAAGAAGACTGGGAGAGAGAAACTAGAATTAGAAGGAAAACCAGAAGCTTGTATTATCATGAAAGTCAAGAGGAAAATGCTTTGAGAATTCCCTGTGGAAGTGAAAATACTGTAATTAGAGGAGAAGCTGATCACTCCAGCATGGAAACACAGATTCTGGGAAAGTTGCAAACTGCATCCTTAGCTCAAATGTAGAGACAAATTAAACTTTTTGTGGTTTCCCCTTCATATGTATATAGGTATTACTGTGGGAAACACTAAAACAGGAATAGAATATTTTAGATTGAAAAAGGGAAAGAAATCTAGATGCTGGAGCCACCTTACAGGTAAATTGCACATTCACGACATTAGTGCAAGACATTAAAAGACAGAAAATAGCAACTGCCCATTCTTTCTGTTCCTTGTAAAAAGACCTGGAAAAGCCTGAATTTTCTCAGAGCAGAGGTGAAGTGTTCCAAGTAGCAAAATATGCTTTTTAAAAAACAGAGTAAATAGACTACTATTGGAGAATAATTAAATGCATGATTAATGAGGTAGGAGGCACTGGCTGGCTTCATGCAAGGATTTAGTCAATAAATATTTACCAAATACCTGTGTGTGGTGCACACAAAGCCATAGTAGGAGGAGAAATGACTGGCTTCGTAGGAAACTCGATATGAGTGACTTCAAATTACTTTGAATTCACCCCAACTGTATGGGGTTCTTTACAAACCCTGCAACCATGATTTCTTTTCTTAGCTTTTTCTCAGAAACACTTACTCAATGGGCTTCCTTGTGTAATTGTATCTTATAATTGGTTGTGTGACCTTTAATTATATTCGGGCCATTAATTGATTCAAATGCCACTCAAGCTAGGTCCCCAGACAATCATTAACTTGTCTAAAGTTTTACTCCTCACCTTTGCATTTAATAGATTTGAAACTTTGTATAGACACAACAGAATGGTGACACGCTTTCACCTTTTTTTCACAGTTTTGTTCATTGCTTATTTTGAAAAATATTTTTCTCAATATATATGCTTATTATAGAAAATTGGAAGATACCTACAACTCTAAAAAAATAAAAATAAATTGAAAATCACAAATAATTCCATCATATAATCACTGAATCTTTTTATCAATCTCTCTCCCCGCTCCCTCTTTCATACACAGAGGAAAATCATACAAAAATTATATGCCATGCATCTATTTTAGGTAGCCTATCTCCTTATACAAATTTTCTGCACTTCTCCAGGCCTTAAAATGTTCTTCTATGACATGGTTTTTAATGGCATGCAGTTGCATCATATAAATACCGTTAAGTATTCTCTGAGACATTTTATATAAATTTTCACTATTTTTCTCTAATTTTACTACATTATTATTACTTTTTTATTGTTATGGCCATAAATGTCTCGTGACATAAGCATTTTTACACATGCCATTATTTCCTTTCACTGTAGATTTTTATCTGTCATACATAATCATATTTTAAAAAATAAGATCATTTACAGGACCTGTTGGAGAACAGCAACACTTCACTCAGCACTTTCCTTCTGATTTTTCTTTCTGGGTACAATGACTTTCAATTCTTGTATACAGTTCTTCTGGTTTTCATAGACATTTATATACACAGTAATTGTGTTCATATTGCCACACCTTGACTTTTCCTCTTCAGTGTGGAAGATGGGGCTTGGGCCTTCTGTTCACACACCTCCAGCCCACAGCAGAAACACATATCATACTTTGCCCATGAGCCCACCCCCTCTTACCATCAAATCAAACTTTCTTCATATCAATATGTGGAGTTTTATAGTATGGCTATTTGTGCTACTCTTGTCCTAGTGACTCAGAATTCTATGGTTACCTTTTCTTTCTTACATATTTTATATTGTTATTTAGCATGGTAGCACTGCTACATATATGTATTTATATTTTCCAAAAGTAATAATGACTGACCTCAGGAAGTTCACAAAGGGGAGCTGTAAAAATGTGTTCAAATATGATTCAATTACTATAAAATTTTACATGGTTATAACAAAGATTATAAAATTTTATTACAGTAAAAATTTGTAATCATTAACACCTCAAAGTACATTTTAACCATAATAAGGGCCTAGTATGTAGTTCCTTAATGAATAAATGGATTCACCAACTGTATTGCCTCCTATGTTATCTGCCAAAAAAATCTAGAATCCAATGGAAGATTATGTGTTTCTAGTTTTCTCTCTCTGAGTAAATAATGGAAAACTGTGTGGAAGTCTCTGCTTGAGACCAGAGACACTGGAATCTTCTACTCCTGTCCTCCAAATTTCTGTATCTCAGGCAAATGGAAGCTCGGCAGTTCTCTGGTTGATTCAACTTGAGTATAAGAGAGAGTTTGTCCGGAGACATCAGGTCCTTTCTCACCCTTTCACTGGTGTTCATCAAGAGTAATTCACTCTTCCTGGTTTCTGGGGGTAACAACCTACCTGTCAGCCTCTCCCTGACTGCCATGGAGCTTTCAACTGTGACATGTCAGCTTAACCTTAGGAAAAGAGATCGTCATTCAGTGGCTTTGGATAGCAAAGTTTAAGAGTTTCTTCATCAGTTCTGCTTAATGGCTTCAATATTTCAGAACAGGGGATGGGGGGAGGTGCTTTCTGAATGATCCTTATAAAATGGCATTCCTGCCAATTGCTTATTTCAACAGGAATAAAGAATGGAAAATGACACAGGGTACAGGGGGTAGGTCATGCATCTGTTATTACTGACTGCCTTGCTTGCGCTGTTGGGTCATTACCTAAAGATCTTTTTTTAGTTTTTGTTTTTTTTTTTTACTTTTAACAGCTTTAGTGAGGTACCATTAATGTACAAAAACTGCACATATTTAATCTGTACATTTGATGAGTTTAGACATATGCAAATACCTGTTATACCATCACCACAATCAAGTGTGCATATATATATATGTACATATATATACACACATGCATATTTACTCTCCAATGCCTCCCAAAATTTCCTTGTGTCCTTTTGGTTTGGGGTTTTGTTTTTTGCTTTGAGTTTTTTTGGTAAGAATACTTAAAATAAATTGTACCCTCTTAGCAAATTTTGAATTACACAATACTGAATTGTTAACTGTAGCCACTATGTTGTACAACAGATCTCTAGAACTTATTCATCTAGCATAACTGAAACTTTTTACTTTTTGAACAAAAACTCCCCATTTCTTCCACTACCAGTCCCTGGCAACCACTTTTGTATTTTTCACTCCTGTAAGTCTAATTATTATAGATACCTCATATATGTGGAATCATGCAGTATTTATCCTTCTTTAACTGGCCTATTACGCCTAGCATAATGTCCTCCAGGTTCATCCATATTGTTGCAAATAGTAAGATTTCCTTGTTTTTAATGCTGAATAATATCCCATTGTTTGTGCATATAGATAAAGGTACATCACATTTGCTTTATCCATTCATGCATCAATGGACACTTGGTTTGTTTTCATATCTTGCATACTGTGAATAATGCTGTAATGAACATCGGAGTGTAGATATCTCTTTGAGATCTTGATTTCGATTCATTTGGATACATGCTCAGAAGTCAGACTGGGCTGGAGGCTGTGGTTCATGCCTATAATCTCAGCACTTTGGGAAGCTGAAGAGGGAGGATCATTTGAGGCCAGGAATTTGAGACCAGCCTGGGCAACATAGTGAGACCTCATCTCTGCAAGGTGTGCCGTGGGCCCAGGCAGGGAGGCTGGCTTTGCCTCTGCAGATGACTGAGCCTGCGTATTGCAATAAATGTTAATGGCTTAAATTGTCCTCTGAAGAGAAACAGACTGGCAGAGTGGATAAAAATCCACAAGCCCAGTATCTGCTGTATACAAAAAAAAACTTGTTTTGGGCAAGTTTTTTTTTTTTTTTTTTAAGAACTCCTATGGGTTTGTTTGCTTGTCTTTTTATGAAAACAGTCTGCTGAGTTTGGCTTAATTTATTTGAAGGTTTAGCAGTTCTTTAGATTTTGAAGATGAAGGCAGAATTGTGAAAAACTGCTCTTTTCATTCTCATAGATTTGGTTGTAAGCAGTAGAGAAAGCTCTGTAGTATTTTCTTGGGACACTAGCTGGGATACACTTTTTTAAAAAAACTAAATAGTAAATTTCCTGGAAAAAAATAATTATATATACTTTGGAGACCTGCAGGTTTCCACTTAAACACCCATAAATATGTTTTGTCGTTGTTATATCTGGGTAGCTTTTAGGAAATAAATTCCTAAAGGGCTCTTTTACACATCATAGGGCATGCTGCTTTTTTTTTTTTTTTTCCAATAAGAGTAGTGATCGAGGGCATTCTGTTATTTGTTCTGGTCTGCTATAAATACGACACTAGAAACTTTTGACATGGTTGGGTCTCAATATTCTGGGAATAACATTTTACAAGCATTTCTTGCCTTTAACAAAAAATATTTTGTTTTCCCATTGCTGGTTTTGTTAAATACATTGTAGGGTAAGAGTGAAGGGAAGAAGGTAATCAACCCAAATCTAAGTCTTTGACATTTCCTGGGGCTCTGGGCTGAATGCCCTTCCCATTCTCTCTTCTTGTTTCATTCTATCATGTGCTTTTCAGAATTTGAATTCTTAAATTTAGTCCCAAACTGTGAAGGCAGAGATGAATGGGCGGTTTAATGTATTAGTGCTTAGCATGCACTTCAATATGGTATCCTTTCCCTTCCCAATAGTTTTATTGGTATAGCTACAATTTATTGAGTGCCAACTATATGCCAAGCCCTGAGCTGGGTACTTTATAAGCTTATACTTACAATTTCCTATAACATACATGAATGCTTCATACTTTTCTCCACTCTGCAAAAGAGTAGAATTAAGTGATTTGCCCTTGATCACCGTGAGTAGTGCACCTGGGATTCTCCCAGGCTTCTCAGACTCCAAGCCCCATTTCTTTTCATTATGCCATGTGGAATTTTCTTCCCTTTTTTTCTCCTGTTTATTTGCATCTTTTCCTACTACTTCTGACTCAAACACTCCTCTGCTTCTTCACATCCCCATTACACAGCACTCTGAGTTCCACTGTCCAATTTTCTAGTAATTTCACCAAACCTTCCATCTTAATAAATGCAAGTAGTAGAAAATACAAGATTAAACCTTTATGGGTTTGTTCTCTATAAGACCCCCAATTAGACTTCTTATTCTTATCTAAATATTTGTTTCTTTCCTTGGAGTGTGCATTTCTTTTAGTATAGCAACTTTTATTGTTTAATATGCTACATCGTGAATAGTTTAACACTGGATATGGTCATATTTCCAAAGCACAGGGTATTTTTGGTCAAATTAGCTTGAAATATTTGAGAGAATCTAAAGCTTTTTTTTTTTTTTTAAAGTGCAGGTCTTCTCAGAGACTTTAATATGCTATCATGCCCCAAAACGTTATAAGACAGAGAAAGAGTATAAAATATTTTTTCAGTACAGATTTTGAAATCAATTTAAATAAAACAATTCATTTAATGCACTTGATTGTTATGTTTGAGGAAAATATAATAAAAATGAAGTTATTATATTAGAGTTTTATGGTTTACCATGCCTGAGCACATTGGCTTTCTGAATAGGTTACCTTTCTTTAGACTTTCTTCTCTTTGCTCCTAAGAGTTTGGGCTAAAAATTGACAAGTATATTTCAATATAAACAAAAAACACAACCACAATTTTTAAATAGCAAAGCACTGAAAAAGATAATTTATGAAAGAAAAAATGCAAATAGCCATGTACATGTTAAGAAATGGGTAGCTCATCCTAGAATTAAAACTGCTAACTAAAAATGTTCTAATGTATTAACTTGTCAGTGATTATATATATTTATTATTTAATGTTATTTATAATTAATTTATTCATATGCAGTTATTTCCTCAGCACCCACATTATATTAAGCACTGTTTTAGATCCTATAACTACAGCAAAATTAAAGGATTTTCTGTCATGGAGCTTGCAATATAGGAGGGGATAGTGTCAATTAGTAAATATGTGTGTGTTTAAAACACTGGATAGTAATAATCACTGTGAGAAAATTAGAACAGAGTAAGGTAATGAAAAGTGACGTAGTATGGGGGCAGAGAACTTTTAGATAAATGATTCTAGATAGAAGGCAGTAAAGGAACGGACCATTCCAAGAAGCCCCTGGGAGCAGGAGATGGTCCAGAGACTGGGAACACAAGGCATGAAGCAGAGGGGAGCGGAGTGTCTAAATGACAGTGAGAAGACCTGTGTGGCTAGAGCAGATTGAGCAGGAGGGAGATGAAATGATGAAGTTGGTGAGAGGGTTGGGGGCAGAAGGTTGGATCCACGTGGACACTTAGGTATCAAGGGAAAGGGATTAGCTTTTATTCTGGGAGACGCTGGAGATTTTGAAGGAGAAAGTCAAGCAATGAGAAGTGTGTTTCTTAAAAATCTCTCTGGCTGTGCTGTGAAGAATCGACTCTTCATAGGGTTTTGAGGTGAGGTGGTGGTTTTGATAAAGTAGAACCAGGTAAACCAGTTAGAAGGTGGCTAGAGAAATGTGAGCAAGACATGATGGCTCTGAAATAAGGGGCTAGAAAAAGAGATGGTGAAAATGGTCAGATTGTGATACATCATGAAGGAAAGAGTTGGCAAAACTTGTTGATTGATTTGATGAGTGTAGCAAGAGAGAGGAGAAATCAATAGTTTCTTTATCTGAGGCCTAAGTAACTACTTGGTTTAATAATTCAGTGAAATGGACACACTAAAGCACTTAAGCAAATTATATTAAGCGCCTTAATAATTTTATAATGTCTGGTGTAATAGTAATTCCAGTTACGGGAATCTTTTATATGGGAATAAAGGGAAATATTGCCTGGATTTATGTATAATAGTGTTATTTATAATAGTGATGTGTAAAAATCAATATATAAAAATAAAATGGTTAAATGATTTTGGCATATAAATATAATGGAATATGATGTACTCATTTAGGTACTATTTAAAGACATGGGAAGGAAAAGGTTCATGATTAACTATTAAACAAAAAGTAAGGATATAAAACTGTAAGCATGTTATATTCTCAATTAATTTTCACTAAATGCATTCATTTAACCGATGTATATATTGAACACTGTATACATAAAAATAAACCTATAGAAATATTAATAGTGTTTTACTCTGAGTGGAAAAATTATAAATTAATTTTCTTTGTACTATTTTTAAAGTTTAATTTAAAATGCAGCTATTAACTTAATAATTTTAAAAGCTTTTAAGAAGCAATATTTCTATAAAATTAAAAATTTCTGTAAAATTAAATTATTTAAAAGTGGCAAATTTTCTCCTTTCTATAAAATATATGAAACACATGGTTTTCTAATCTGGATGTTTCTAAATTATAAGGCATTCATACCTTTTTAAAAAGGGTTAAAAACGGCTTCCTCATCAGCAGTATCTTCCAAACTCGCATATCTGCCCTTCTGATGAGGACTGCCTGCATTTTGCACTTGGTATCTTAAACCTAAGTGTTACCACCTCATAACTCCCTTTGGTGGATGCGTGTAGAAAGATGGAGTCATTAATGTTGGAGAGCCTGGATGAGAAGATAAGAGCTGCTTTCAACATACTATGAAGTCTTTTTTTCACATTGTGGAAATTATTATACATCAGAATGTGATGTGATCAACCTACAGCAAGAGCCTAGGTCATCTACTAACTGGAGAGCATTCCCATTAGTTACTAACAGTCTCTCCAAGGCAGAGTGACCTGTGGGAAGGTGGAAAGAATGAGTTTGAAGACAGGGTTGGGTCCAGATATCATGAATACTAGTAAATCATGGAAAATGGTTGAAGCAGTCTCTGGTATCACAACACAATTCTCTGTGGTATTAACATAAAAACTTGCAAAATGCTAAAAGCACATTTTCTGCCTAAAATCATTGATATTGAGGTATATACATATATATTTTTAGGAAGAGATAATCTTCATTTTTTTTCTACTAGCACATAAATACAGAATTTTCTATGGAAAGAAGAGAAACCATCTATAACTCAAAAACATAAAATATCTACTCATTGGCTTTATTTTCTATTTTCCCAATCATGTTTGATGCCAGAATTTTATTTTAAAAACATTTTTAGAACAGTATTAGGTTCACAACAAACTTGAGAGGAAGATACAAAGATTTCCCACATGGCCCCTCCCCCCCAGGCACAGCCTCCCCCATTATCCACAGCCTCCCCCACAGTGGTGCATTTGTTACAACTGATGAACCTACATTGACACCTTGTTGTCACTCAAAGTCCGTAGTTCACATTAGGGTGCTCTTGGTGCTGTACATTCAGTGGGTTTGGACAAATGTATAATGACATGTATTCATCATTATAGGAACATTCAGAGCATTTTCGCTGCCCTAAAAATCCTCTGTGCTCTTCCTGTTGATCCACCCCCTAGCTCTTGATGACCACTGATCTTTCCACTGCCTCCAGCGTTTTGTCTTTCCCATGAAGCCATGTAGCTGGAATCATACAGCATGTAGTCTCTTCAGATTGGCATCTTTTACTGAGTATTATGCATATAAGGTTCCTTCATATCTTTTCATGGCTTCTTAGCTCACTTTTTGTAGCTCTGAATAATATTACAGTGTCTGAATGCACCACAGTTCATTTGTTCATTAACCTGCTGAAGGACATCTTGGTTGCTTCCAAGTTTTAGCAGTTATGAAGAAAGCTGCTATAACTATCTGTGTGCAGGTGACAGTGTGGACATAAGTTTTCAAATCCTTTGGGTGGATACCAAGGGGGCATGATTGCTGGATCATATGGTAAGAAATTGCCAAACTGTCTTCCAAAGTGGCTGTACCATTTTGCATTCCCAACACCAATGAAAGGGAGCCACTGTTGCTCCATATCCACCCCAGCATTTGGTGTTGTCAATGTTCTGGATATTGGCAATTCTAATAGGTATGTAGTGTTGAAGAAGATAAAGAGAAAGGACTTCTAAATGCAATGGGAGATCCTGGATTATATCCTAAGCCATAGGAAAAAGTGCTATCCAATATGAAGGATATCCCTGGAAAAAATTATGAAATGTTAATATTAAGTGTGACTTAGGTAGTAAAATTTTTAGTGTTGAATTTTTTTATTTTGATAATTGTTATGTAAAAGAACATCCTTGTTCTCATGAAATGCATACTAAAATATTTAGGGATAAAGAAGCATGTTGCCTGTAACTCACATTCAAGTAATTCCAAAAAATAAATGATAGAGAAAGAGAGAGAGAGAGAGAGAGAGAGAAAGAGAGGAGGAGGACAGAAGAGAGAGAAGGCGTGAACAAAAATAGGTAAAGGCATAAATAATTGGTGAATTTGGATGTCTTAGTGTGTTCAGTCTGCTGCCACAACATACTATATGCTGAGTAGCTGATGTACAACAAAACTTTATTTCTCACAGTTCTGTAGGCTAGAAGTCCAAGATCAATGTGCTAGCAGATTCCGTGTCTGGTGAGGGCTCCTTCCTGGTTTATAGATGGCCATCTTCTCACTACATCTTTACATGGTAGAAGGGGCCAGGGAGCTCTCTGGGGTCTCTTTTAAAAAGATAATAATCCCAACCACGAGAACTCCACCCTCATCACCTGATCATCTCCCAAAAATCCCACCTCCTGACACCAAAATCTTGGGAGTTTCAATGTGTAAATCTAGGGAGGGACATAAACATTCAGTTTGTTGTATAGGGTAAAGGGTATTGTGTTAGTTTCTTAGGTTGTCATAATAAAGTACCACAAACTAGGTGTCTTAAAACAACAGAAATTTATTCTCTCACAGTTTTGGAAACTAGAAGTCCAAATTTAAGGTGTCAGCAGTGTCATGCTGCCTCTGCAATCTCTAGGGGGCACCCTTTCTTGCCCCTTCCAGACCCTAGTAGCCCCAGGTGTTTCTTGGCTTGTGACAGCATCACTCTAATCCCTGCCTCCATCCTTACACACCTGTCTTCCCTGTGTCTGTGTCTGTGTCTGTGTCTATCTCCAAATTCCTCTCTTCTTGTGAGGACACCAGTCATAATGGATTAAGGGTCCACCCTACCCCATCTTAATTTAACTAATTGCATCTGCAATGACTCTGTTTCCAAAAATGGCCACATTCACAAGCACTGTGAGTTAGGGCTTCAACATATCTTTTGGGGGGGGAATGTAATTCAACCCATAACAAGTGTACAGGAGTTTTTTGTTTTTTTAACATCCACCAGGAAGATTTAATGTTGACTTACAGATACAATGCAAGAAAAGCTTTCACTCATTGACCAGATTGCAAAATTCCAAATGTTAAAAAAAGTACCGACAGTCAAATAAAGAGATTTGCTGATCCCTTTCTTGGGCATAACGACCCATTTGGTAAGATGAAAGAAAAAAACAAAGATATGCTATTCTCATCTACCAAATTGGCAAATACAAGACATAAATAAAGTATTAAAAAATTGAGAAATAATACACATACAACAAAGGACAAAAATATAATATTCAATAAATTTTACATACACACGTATAGATAAAACCACACTTCCAACAGTACAGAATTCTCTGTCATGCCCATTCCCAGTGAACCTCTTTTTTTTAACAAGGATTTTTTTTCTTTATTGAAGTATACTTTACATATCATACCTTTACTCCATTTTAAGTGTACGATTAAATGATTTCAGTAAATTTAAAATTATGTAAAAATAAAAAATTACCAAAATGTGTAAGTGTGTAAAAAAGTCATCTTTGTTTATTAAAATGCCATTAGATAACTTTCATTTATGTGTTAGAGAATTATTACTAAATGAAACAATTGACAGGTATATTTATTGAGATTAAATTTGTGTATAACATAAACCAATAAAATGTTTATTTACAGGAAGTGTGCACCTGTTGATTCATATGCCCTCTGGCATGCAGTAAATAAAATTTCTATTTGGGAGGAATGATATATTTTATTACAGTTCCATCTCCAATACCCCAGAAACATAGTTTAGTACAAATTGGAAGCTGAGTGGACTTCCAGTTTCAATAATGAGAGAGAAAATGTGCTTAGGGCCCCAGTAGGAACTGTCCAGTCCTCAACTGCAGAAAGTATTCGAGGGGTTGCTGTTGCTTTGAGCATATAACATTAATTGATTTTATATCTCTGAGGAAAATCAATCATGATGTGATTAATTTTTTTGAAGCCAAACTGAAAGACTTGCTTTATAGTCTATATTGTACAAACATAACGTTTCGTTGAGCTGTATTGTTCCATACAAGAAATTTGACCTCTGCCGATTAGGTGTAGGAGCATAAATTAGGAAGGTGTTTCATGCACGTGCAGACACACACACACACACACACACACACACACACACACACTTTCTTAGGGCTTTGGCTGTTAGTGGGCACTGAATATAAATTGGTTCTCTTGAATTAAGAAAAAATAGGAGCTTTTCTCACTTTCAATATCCTTTTCATATATCCACTTTTTAATCCATGTTTTTCTACAGTGCAGCATTCAATTATTTTAAAATATTATTTAAGATTTAGAAAATGTTAGAAAATGTATAGTGATTGTTAAAACTACTGTTCCTGTATTATGAAGTAAGTTCAGGCTTTGATATCTTTGCTTTATATTTGAAAATCTAGTCTAATCTCCACTCCCCTGCTTCACATACCCTGAAATAAAACAGCCTGCGTATAACCACATGCACACACCAACACGTGAGAAAATCAAACTGCGTGTTTAGTGCTGGTCCTCATTCTGCACAGACAGTATTGAACCATGTATCCAAGAAAGCAATATAATTAATACATGCAATAATTCAGAAGCAGTTTTCTCTCACTTTTATATTCATAGCTGAAAAATTATATATTTGACTCATATGTCAGAGGAACAAAATTTGAAATGTTAAAAGAACATTTTTCAAAGATATTTAAGAATATCATGTTTGCCTCTTAGAAGAAAAAATTATATTTTGGAACATACATTTTAAAATTCTCATATTATAAATAGGTAAAGTCAAGAGTGATATTTCAATTGAATTTAATTGTTTCTTCTCACTTCACAAAATTGAGTAATTGATTTGCTATGCCTGAGTACTTTAATTTTTTTTTTTTTAATAAGAACATAATACCTTGAACTAACATAATGCTGCTGATTCCCAGCTGCACAGGTCATACCCCCTTTGGTACACTAGCAATTAGACCCTCCTGATGGTTTTAATAGAGGTCTTCTGACATTTTGAGGAAATGTCTTGCTTTGCAGCTCATCAGTTCCTGGGTTCCAGAGGGATCCATTAACAACTAAAATTGCAAATTTAATTCTGAGTTAGCCAGACTGATAATAAAAATCAGCCATGAATTTTATTGGAGGTGTTCACATTAATCTTAAAGTACAGTAAAAATAAGGAATCTTGAAATAAAATTAATTCATGCAAAAGGGAAGAAGTACGGTCTTTGCGTAGGTGCATGTATAAGATGCCAATCAAGCCTTCTAGTCTGCTTTCTGAAGCACATCGGCCTGGCTCCACCCTCTGTCACGCCTTCTCCATATCTGCATATTCCGGCCAAAAAGAAATGGATCTTGGAACCCCTGAGTCTCAAGGGACAGGTTTAGTCTATAGAATTTGTGTGAAATACTGTGTTATAACTTAAGAAATGAAAAGCTCCACTTGCCAAAATGTTTTACTCTAACTTGCCAAGGAATCTACATTCCCAGCTTTAAAGATGCCCCTTTGTGTCAAGGCATTATCACCAAATGCAAATATTTTACACAATTTTGTGAAATATCTCTGCCAGTTTTCCTAAGGGAACACATCTCTTCACAACAGGACGTGGGAAGAGAGGGTTTTTATTTCATGGAGGCAAAACAATGGGTTCTGCATATAGTGCGAATCAGGAAGTCCTGGGGATCCAGGAGAAAGCAGGAAGGAAACTGAGGCATAGGTTACGTACAGAGATGGGTATGAGGAGATCCCACTTACCTATTCTAGAATTTTCCTGAGGTTGTTAGCACTATTGTACCAGATCTAGATCTTTTGACCTTGGCTCACACTCTCCTTGATATAGTTAAATACATACTGAGTAGCCATGTGTACTTCACCGTAGGCATAGCACACATTAAATTATTCCACACATTACTTAAGAGAGCATTGTTACTTTAATGAGTGTTTGTCTCTACCTATTTGTAGCACTACAGTGAAACTACTACAACTAGGCACTTACAGTGCCCTTCTGGGTTTTGGTATCAGCAAAAGTGTGTATTTTCAGCAGGCCGTGTTAGCCGTCGTGCTGGCTCTACCGTGTCCTAGTATTCAAAGCCTGGTACTGAGCTATCCTTGTACCAGTACTATATTATCAATACTTTGCCAGCATTAACCCATTTTATCTTTACAACAATCCTGTTATCTCCATTTTTCAGCTGGAGGAACTAAGGACAGAGAGGATAAGTAGCTTGCCCAAGGTCACATGACTGACATGAGAACCACATCCTGCCCTTAAATGCTCAGCTGTACTGTCCTCAGTGGAGAGCAGGGGTGTATGCCTTGAGGGAGTCACAGACACAGACTTACTCAACACCATGTGGATTAACACATTTGTTAATAGCAATATCTAAGATAAGCTTCATGCACTCAGAAGGTGCAAGCAAAGTACCAGGAGAGTGTCACGCGTGTGCCTTTTCTAGCGGTGTTTATAATTACTATACCCTACTTTTACATATGATGAAACCAAGGCATCAACACCTTGAGGAATTTACCCTGGGCCATAAAGCTAATAAACAGTGGACCTGGTATTGAATTACAAACATTCAGCTCCAGGGCGTGGCCGTAAACACCATGCCATACTCATTTTCTAATAGAAAGCACCAGTGAATGTGTCTGTTCCAGTTAGGGTCCAGTCAGAGACAAAAAGTCCACCACATAAGATAGTTTGAACAGGGAACATTCAACATAAAACTTATTAAGAATAACAGAACAATAGATACATGAAGCATCCTCTCTTTAGAGTTGAGGGAGAGTGTCCACAGACTGGAAAGTCTGAGAGCCAGCCCCCAAGATTGAGATCTAGCCCCTCTGGGAGCAGATGTGCTGTGCCGCCTGGACAGTGGAAATTCATGGAGGCACCAGAAGCTGGTTCTCACAATGAGGAAGCTACCAGCTGGTGGCAGCACAACTGGCTGGAGAGTTGAGCCACTGTATCCCCCACCTTGAGCAGGAAGCCTCCCTCTGGCAGCAGTGCCATTGGAACAAGAACATTCTGGAGCAGTGAGAGAAGCGTCTTCCTCCTGCAGTGCCCCTGCAGTTCCCCAATTGCAGAAGCTATCACCTTAGCTCTGGAATCTCTACTACGTGGACCCACGTCTGTGAATTCATGTTCCACCTTTGTTTTTCTAGTGTTCTAAGAATCCATGTCTGCATATTTCCCCAGGTGTGTATGTGTATCTGTATACATGAATGTCTCCCTCGGCCCCAAAAGTAATGTCTGCTCCTGACATTTGCTATTCTGTATCCTTCACAGTACTCTTGATAACATTAAGTAGTTATTGCCTGTTTACTAGCTACTTATTGGTGGGAATTCTGGCACCTGGATGGCAAAATATACATACAAACACGCACACATACACTCACACACACATACATGTGTGCAAAACCTTGCAATTCTCTCAATGTGTGAGATACTTCATCTGGCATTTACTTCATTACCATAGCATTTACTTCCCTCTGAAGCATAATGAGATTTCACTCTAGGTATAAATCTAGAAACAAGAGGTGGTTACAATGGGTCTAGAAGAAAATAAGCCCCCTCTTTCAAGGCACTTATCCAAGGTGAGGTCATCCCAGAGTTGTGTTTCTTTTTGTTGTTATTATTCTTTTTAGTGCAGCGTATTACACAGATACAAATGTCTAGGCTACATATATTTCCTTTGCCCCACCCAAGTCAGAGCTTAAAGTGTGTCCATTCCCCAGACAGTGCGTACCACACCCATTAGGTGTGAATATAACCATCCCCTCCTCCGCCTCCCAGCTGCCTGACACCCAATGAATGTTACTACTATATGTGGATGTAAGTGTTGCTCAGTTAAAACCAGTTTGGTGGTGAGTACATGTGGTGCTTGTTTTTCCATTCTTGTGATACTTCACTTAGAAGACTGGGCTTCAGCTCTATCCAGGATAATATAAGAAGTGCTAGATCACCATTGTTTTTTGTGGCTGAGTAGAACTCCATGGTACACATATACCACATTTTATTAATCCACTCATGTATTGACGGGCACTTGGGTTGTTTCCACATCTTCGTAATTGTGAATTTTGCTGCTATAAACA